>JALGPX010000013.1:0-87611 GCA_023515795.1 Amoeboaphelidium occidentale | reverse complement strand
TGTACCTTCAGCCGAAGCGATGCCTGGCGCCAGATCTCCCATGACTTATTGCTACGACCCTAATGAGGAGATTCTTTTGATTTTTGGAGGATTCGGGTTTATAGATGTGGATTACATTGGAATGATGAATGATGTTTGGACATATGATCTTAAAACTAATCAGTTCACATATTACGGTGGAGGCACAACTGTGAACGATGAAGGATTTTATGTTGATAAAGACCGGTTTAGTTTCGAATCAATACCAAGATCAAGAAACTCTGCAAAGCTGTTATGCGCCCTGAAGAACGATTCAGTTTATCTTTACGGCGGGATAGCATATTTCCCTGAGTACTACTCGGATACCTCTAAAGGTAAATTAGCATCTCTAATGTATCTTAAACGTAGATTTTGGATGTAATGATTTATGGCAGGTATATTATTCATTCTCTTTACATTAAATGGTATAAGTTCAATTTAAAAACTCGTATGTGGAGATGGATCCGAGGTGCGATTCCAGGCACAGATGAAGTTGAAGTCGAGCCATATAGAAAAATAGGTTACGCGGCCGCTAATGTCGAAGAAGAAAATTTGTGGTACATAATTGACGGTTATGGTGACGATTCTACAAGTAAGTTGATTTGTTTCACATATTAATATTCAGATGTCGTCAAGGAAATGTGGACCTTCAATCCTATAAACGAAACATGGACCGAAGAGCATCGCCAATTTAATGACAGCATGAGACGTGGAGTATCCTTTGCTAGTACTGAGTATTCTACGCAGCGGAAGCACATCTATATTTTTGGAGGATGGTTGAATAGCATAAGTAAGTCGCAAGGCGCGTTTATTATTAATTTAAGACTTGAAAAATGCGACGAATGAAATATGGAGCTACAATACTAAAACAAAATCGTGGAAGATTCTTTACAAACAAATGGAACCAAATTCTGTTGGCATTTACGAAAGACTAAGATTTCTGCTAATCGATCAATATCCATCTGCAAGGGGATTTGCTGCATCTGCATTTGACGAGGATAGGGGCCTGTTTTTCATTTTTGGTGGAACCTCCCCGGATGGAATATCAGGTTCAGGCACCTATTTGAACGATTTGTGGGTTTATGACAGTAACATGGACTTATGGATTTGGTTAAGTGGATCTAAAGAGTTAGATCAGCCATCATATTTCGGACCTTACGGAGTTCCAAGTAATTTAAATCAGCCTGGATCGCGATCCGAATCTTGTGGGTTCTTCTCAAAGTCGAAAAATTCGTTTTTCGTATTTGGTGGGGCCTACTATATTCAGGAAATCTCGTATACGGAGAATCAAGTATGGTCCTTCAAAATGCCTGAAAGGATATTCGTATTTGATACGACGACGACGACTTCAACAGCCCTAGAATTGAATACAGGGTCATTAACTTTGGGGATTAACAGAACACCAGTTACTCAAGTAAAAGTAGGAGATTTGGAGCCCACCCAAATTAATATGACCCCTTACTTCATTCTCATTGTTGTATTCGGATTTTTTGTTGTTTTGGGATGTGTTATTTATAATCGAAGGCGAATACGTTCTCTTCACGCCGGATTCACGGCACATCGGAGCAAATCCATGGAACTTATGTTCAGAGGAACAACAACAAGTAAATCTGATGAGAATTTGGGATTGTCTGATTACCAGAAAGATTCATCACATACAACGCACACCAAGTTTAATGACCCGACACTGTTTACAGCTAATCTTGGATTAGCAAAGCCAGGTAATTGTCACAAACTGATGACTAAACAATATAGGTTATGCGGAGCTGGAAAGCAATGAATACATAATGCGCAAACTAATTACTAAAGGCGGCGGCGGCCAAGTTTACTTGGGCGATGCTGCATCTGAGCGAGTCGGTGTTTTCGGCCAAAAAGTTATCATAAAATTCATAGCAGAGAAGTACGATTCTCTTGGCGAATTGCAGAGGCTAGCTTTTGATCAAGAGGTGGCTACTATGATGACACTAAAAGATAGCCCAAACATCGCCAAAATCATTGGTTACTCCGATCTTCCTTGCGTGATTGTGATGAAATACTACAAGGATGGATCTCTTGTCAAATGGATCCACCATAAAAATCTCGTAAGGAACGAAAAATTCTACTTGGCTTTTGATATTGCTTTCGGAGTTTACCACCTTCACAAACGAGATATTGCACACTGTGATCTGAAACCGCCAAATGTCCTGATCGAAACACAGAATGGAATGCTGAGAGCGTATTTGACCGACTTTGGAATAGCCCAGGTTGTATCAACTAGAATTCTAGCGACAAATTCGTTTAGACTAGCAAATTTAAGAGGTCTTTCTGTACGTTACGCTTCACCGGAGGCTTTTATGAGATTTAGGCACAGAGTAGAAGACGCAGCAGAAGTAGTTAAAGCCGGTGATATCTATTCTTATTCAATGATACTTTTTGAGCTGTTCAACAAAATTTATCCGTGGAACTGACGCTCGTAACAATAGAACGCTTTTGTCTTGTTTTTGCTTTCCGAAATCTTGATCTCAACAATCATACCATGGCAACACAAACTGAACAGGAACTCCTTGCGAAATTAAAGGAAAAGGAAGAAGAGTTAAATGAATTTACGGCATCTTCGAAAGAATATGAAACGGAATTAGAAAATTCCATTGCTACTTTGGAACAGGAAAAAGATGTTCTAAGCCGGAAAGTTCAGGAGATGAATGAAACCCTTATGGACGCAAGGAAAGATCATGCAAAGGAAACGGAATCATTGGCCCAGCAGCTGCACGTATCCCAGGACCAATTGGAAAAGTTTAGAAAGGAGAATGTCGATATGGAACAGAAGATTGAGGAATTGGAAGCATCCCTAAGGCGAAAGGCAGAAGAAATGAAGCAAATTGAAGAAGAGAATGCGGCTCTTATCGAAAGGGTTTCATTTGTTGAGGGAGAATTAGAAGACCAGAAGAAGCAATCCTCCCGAAATTCTGAATCGTCTCAAGTTCCTCTTCAGTTGGTCCAGGACCTTTTGTCCTCTGCAGACGACATTCACAGTCGTTTGAAACGTTGCCGACAATTAATTCATTAACAATTTAGTTTTTATTTCTTGAAGCGGATCTTTTTAGTAAGTATTTCAGCAGCAAGTATACCGAATCCGTAAATGTCTTCTAAAACTGTATCATCGATAGATCTCGCTCGTCTTCTTTGTTGAGAACGTAACAGGGCTTCTGGAGCTGCGTATTTTACAGATACTGCATCATAATCAAGTCTTCTAAGACCAAGATAAGGATCAGCAAGCAGCGATTCAGTCGTTGCGAGAGAGAAGTTACCAAGCTGCCCACGCAAAAAGACTTTGTTTTTCGACTCTTCCTTATAAATGTATACAGAATCCGAAGAGACGTGACCATGAGAAATATTAAGATTATGTAACATAGAAAGTGCCTCGGCAACGTCACGTAGAATTGAAACAGCTGCTCTTTTGGTAAGAAAAATATCAGCACGAGCTAAGAAACTACTCAATATTCCGTCTGATGTTTTCACGTAAAGCGCAGAGCGGCGATCTTCACAGTAACCGACCAAAGTACCAAAACACTTGTTTCTGTTGAATCTGTATGCAATAGACAACTCTAATCTAAATTGCTCCATGATATGACTATCAGTATCACCTTTGCTACTTCCATAATCAATAATGATGATTCTTCCAGAATAATTTTCCTTCGGATTTAGTAAGTCGCCTTCCCACACTGAGACATTCGTTGACCGCGATAGTTGATTGAGTTGCCTGTAGTCTTCTGGCGCAAATTCTAGAAACCCTGGAACATACATAAAATTTGATTCTGCATTATCAGGAGAAAGCAGAGTGGAGTCCATCTTGGTCTCGTTGGCTTTCATAGGCAATGAACTCCGAATTTTCTGTTCATTGTTCAGTCCAGCTAATCGGTCATTTGTAGCCGCCTGCGGGACTCTCACTTGTGTTCTTTCATCGTCTTTAGACTTTCTCGTGATCAGTTTAGTTGCACTTGGAGGACCGTTTGGATTTAGGACGTTTGATTGAACTTGCACAGTAGAATTATTTGCAAGAACGGCTATCGAATTTGAAGATTTTTCACTTATAATAGATTTCACTCTCTCTTTCCTTTGATTTTCTTGTAAATTCTTCTCGGAATCCCTTCTTTCTGAAGTGATAATCATTGAAACCCTGTTTGAAGACGGCGGTTTTGCTAGCCCAGAGTGAGGCTCCTTCATAGCGCTACTAGCTGTACCAGTTCTTACTACTGAAGTTTCTGAGGCTATTTTAGTAACTTTTGGGGATGAAAATTGCTTTTGAATTGTTACGGAGGATAAACCTTTCTGATCAGAGAACTCAGATGGCCTTCTGGAGGTTTGAAGAGGAACCTCTGAAGTAGCCGTTCTTCCACGTTGACCATTTGAGTTTCTCGTTTCTTGCGCAGAAAAAGTCCTCCAAGCCCAAAAGCAGCAAATTATAAATACTGAAACTGAGACGCTTCCGACAGCGATTGCAATAATCAACATGGAATCACCCAATACAGTTCCATCTCGTTGTTGTTTTGGATCATCATTATTGGGAGCCAATTGAACCAATGGCAAAGGAAGAGTTATAATAATACGTTCAGAAGAACTGGCCTGATCATTCAGTATGATAATAATTTTGCCGTCTAACATTGAAACCGACGACAACATTTTTGTTTCATGAAGCTCTGTCACCACAAATGTATCAGCAATTTTCCCGTCCCGATTTGTTGCAGCTCCTACAATCATGGGTTTAGTCAGGTTGATAGAGCCCAAGAAACAATATCCAGAAACATTTCTAAATTGAAACAAAGTTACAATCAAGCCATCAAATACTCCCACTTTAAAAGCAGTAGACTCGCAAAGATCTGAGGAACGAACATCTATCCAAGTATTTATGAGAGTTGCAGAATTAAATGCTGCGGTAATTCCGTGATTTTGTCCTGTCTCGCCAAACGGCGAATTATTCCCTGAAGACTCCTTAATATATCCCGCAGCATAGAGCATTCCAGTGTCTTTGTCAAACGTAATTGATGAAAAGCAGCTTTTCCCGCTTAATTCGAAGCGATACTGATTCAAAAAGCTTTTTGAATCTAGAGAGTAACGTGTGATAAATGCACTATTATCTTTACAACCTGCAATAATGATGACGGTACCCGAAGCATCCAGAGCAGCATCGTTGATCAGTACATTTTCGTTTGAGCTAAACAAGATCTCAGGTTCTGTAGCTAATTGTAACTGAGCGTTTATAGTGAGCATATATGTCTCACCACGAATGTCCAACAGAAGAAGCGTTCTTTGTTCGGAGGGTATAAATAGACAGGCTAACACATCTTGAGGAAAAAGATCCTCCACATATCTAGAAGTATCATCAATAAGCCCATCTTGTCTGAGGAAAAGAAGGCCTGTATACAATGATCCACTTCCTCCATCGATTCCAGCGTAAAATAACTTGCCAGGGGCGTGACCGACTAAGGAGGAAATTTCTACATTAGCCGCAGCTAATTCAAAAACACTAGTTCGGTTATTTTGATCAGTTGCTCTAACGTATGTTGTCGAATCCACCTGATACGAGTCAATGAAGAACGTTTCAACTATTGCAGAAACGTCTATCGTTTTGTCCTTCGTAATTGTAATATCAGGTGTGATCAGACACTGATATATTTTGATCCAACACAGTAATCCCAAACCGAGCAGCAGGATGGTTGGATTTTTTTGCATAAGTCTAATAAGATAAAAATAGATTGAAAGCTTTTTTTAGCAGATGAGCGTTTCACTCGTAGGCAACGAAGATTTACGCCGGCAGCAGAAGCCAGCAAGTCCTGTGTTAATGGGTAGTAAAGGTATTGACGAGATCATAGCTCAACAGGTCGAAGGATCCTTAAAGTTGACCAAATCTAGCTCGAATCTGTCTGACCTAGATCACGATGATGAAGAACAGGAACAGGAAGTCAGAAGTCAAGGCACTGGGCTTAAACTGCAAATTAGCACACCATCAGCCCCGAACAAGAGGGCTTCAGCTTATTCACTTGAGAATCTAAATAGTCCCACAACTCCTGGCAATGATTACACCGATGATTCGAAAGCTCTCAGTCTTCGTTTCATCAAGGAGTCTACAGAGTTAGGGTATGTTGCTTCAATGCAAAAGATACTCAAGATCTACGATCTGTTCAAAGCGAAGGAGTATATGCGTGGTTGGCTTTACAAGAAGAATGATATTTTGCCAGACGGCAAGAAGTTTCAAAGTCGCGACTGGATGCTCTATTATGTTTCACATAAGGGTTCTTTGATGACGTTCTGGAGAGCTCCCGATGGGATTCATTTATCTGCACAAACCTCCTCAGAGACCGGAGGGCTTCTAGAAATTGAGAATGCTGCTGAAGTAGTTCAAAAGTTAACAAATGGTTTGGAACCTAATTTCATCAATGTCAATGATGCTACTGTAGATTGGATCGGGGTCTTTCAGAAACTAAAGCAAGGGAAAACTCACAAGGCTGGTATATTTTCCTTGAATACTTCTGGTGCAAATAGGTTCTTTTTGCAACCTATTCCAACGACAAATGCAAAGTTGAAGACAGTATACGATCGAGTCGACAACATGATAAATCAAGGGGAATTCGACGCAACCGATGATAACTTTATTTGGGCAAACCAGGATCCCGTAAGCTTAACTCTCACGCGTTATTAATGTTCTAGGCTGTTATTTTCCTCCATCACTGGGTAGCTGCTATAAAGATTGCAGCATTCGAAGAAAGTTTGTTGAGTCAGCTCTACACAGATGTGCTCGTTCACTGCAGGCGTGACTTATCGGCGATTGAAAGCAATATGTTCAAATTCGACGATCGCAGTGGTACAAATCCTGCGTACATTGTTGGTGATTACGACCTTCAAAAAATCGCTGAAACCAAAGTAGAAGGGTACTTGCAAGTCAGAGTAGCAGGAATGACTGAATGGAAACAATACTACTGTGTAGTTGAGAGGCGAAATTTGCAGGGCAAAAACCTGCCTGTTTCTTTGAACGCTGACGGGAAAACTTTGACTGTGGGAAAAGGCCACATGATGTTTTTTGAAAATCAAAAAGAATATGAAAAGGCAATGAAAAAGTCCAGGTTCTCTACAAAACCGGTAAATCCGTTGAAGTACGCCATATTTGAATTGGCTAACGTCGCTGCATCTTTCGCAGTTTTCCCTGAGAAAGCTGAACTCGTCAACATGAGCACTATTTTTAAAATTGAAGGTGGGAATTTGATTTTGGGTAGTAAAGCTCCAAAGTCGTTCATGAATATTGAAGCAGGCAAGTTTGATTTTGGCCAGAATATTGATCAGCATTCTAAAAAGCAAACAAGCTCAACTATCGCGCCAAATTTCATCTTATGTATGGCAAAAACTCAAGCTGAAATGGCTCGCTGGCTTTTTGGTTCGTGGAGTGTTTTCGGATTGAACGGCAAAGGTCCTTCAGATTTTCAGTCTGCGTCTAGAATGCAAGATCCAGAAAAAGTGGCAATAATGCCCGCTGAGATGCCATTCAATTGCTTGGCGGCGACCATTCTTGAAAACATTTCTTTAGATCCTAAAGACCCTTTGTTCATCACTCTTGAAGATGTCAATAATCTGGATATGAGATCTCGCAAGATTGACGAGTATAGAGCAAAGTTTTGGAATATTGCAGCCAAGAAGGAGCGTGCTGTAAAGGGTACCGGCTTACTCAAGCGAGATGATTTTTTTATTGATAAAGCTGTTGAGGAAGTATCATCAATCAAGCGTTCACTGACGATGTTGAATGTTAACTCGAACTCTGATATGGTTTCAAATGGCCCTGACGGGAAATTGCTAAAAGGGGTACTTGGAAGGAGCGTATCTAATTACAGCCTTGCTTCGGTTGATCCAACTGTACCACGACCTTCGATTTCAATAACCCAGGAGCTTTCTGCTGCAATGAGTTCAACAAAAGTATCAGCTGTTCAAGAAAGCCCAGCAAGTGTTGGTCTTAGATCTGTCGGTAGCTCGACTTCATTGTCGTCTCGAACTGGAGAATCGTCATACACTACGGGGACCCATACTGATTCTAACGACTTCACACTATCAAGATCGTTGTCACAACGAGAGCCAAAACGACCGCTACCAAGAAAATCTATGAGCTCAACAGATCAAGATAGATACGATGAAACCGACAGCACTAGACCTACCACAAGTCGGAAACCATCAAAGTCTTCTATTTCAAGATTCAATGACGCAGAAGATAACAGGGATGGAACAAATGAGAAAATGAATAATTTAGAGCTAGAATACTTGAAATTAAAACAACAAGTTGAGATGTTAAAGGCAAATGGAAGCCAAGTGGGCACAGGATCAATGCTTGATTATTCTCCTTCAATGTTAGGTGCCATGCAAGCTCCTTCAGTTGTTTACGCACCCAGTGTTTTTGGGGGATCTGCTATGGTCCCTAATCTAGGAATGCCGCTAGTTGATCCAACTACAGCTGCTTTGACACAACAGATTCAACTTCAGCAAGCTTTATTAAGGCAACAGCAAATTCAACAACAGCAATTGCAGCAACAACAAATTCAGCAACAGCAGCAGCAACTTCTCTTGCAGCAATCGCTAATGTCTCAGCCTATGTTGACCCAACCTAATCCTTTGCTTATTCAACCACAATATGGCGGTATCTCAGGAGTTTCATTTATGGGCGGAATGCAACCTTTGGCTCAACCCTTCGGACAACCTCAATTCAGCCAGCAGATGATGAACCCCGGAATTTTGCCTCAGCAACCCCAAATGCACCTTCAATATAGCACTGACGGAAGACTTCCTTCTCCAACTCCATCTGAATCGGCCTCAGCAATTGGAGACCACCGTTCGGTGTATCCTGGTTACGCTGGAACAGTAGTCGGAGTTGTTCCTCTTGCTTTCCAGCAACAGCAACTGAGACTGCAACAGCAGCAACAACAGCAACAACAAGCAAATTTAGGGCTTATTTCAAACATCCCAGATATGCATGCATCTAGGAGCGTTGCATATAATCCCAGAACAGGGATAATGCAGCAAGCGGATACAGGAAATCCCACGGGAAGAAAGTTTTCATCTTCGGCTTCACAGTATGAGTTGGCACAAGGTCAGCAGAGACCTATGGGTAGCGCATCGAGTATGGTTGCGGTTCCGACTGGATACAGTTCTAATCTTCCACCAACATCTCAGTCAGTGGTTGAACATCCTTCGAGTTACACTGCAGCAGATGCTGCAAGACAGCAATACTTAATGCAACAGCAGCAGCAACAACAACAGCAATATTTCCAACAGGGAGGAAATTTTTACCAGGGTTAATAGAGCATTAATAGTTCAAGCCGAAATTCTCAGGTGAAACAACTAGTGCTGCGCCGCAACGAAATTCCTTTTCGAAAATATGTCTTCTATAGTACCGGAAGAAAAGGATTACGACTTATCCTTCGAATTCACAGACCCTAAGACGGGAATTAACTTCAAATTAGCCGAGACTTTGTCGGGTAAATCATGTTAGGCTTTGTATTCACTTTTTCGCGTTAGATTCCGCAAGGAAACAGACTTTCAAGTCACTGCCGACTTTAAAGAACCACTTCTTGTGCAAATTCGGTCATCCTAATGCTCATTGGGCTGATAAGGTGGTTTTGGAGTATGAAGACGCAGAGCTGGGCTGGTCTGATGTTCTTAACAAGAAGGAAGTTTACAAGAGAATGTGCCTTCAATTGAGTCAGACACGTAAATTGCGCTTTAGAAATAAGACAACAAATGTTGGTTTTCATGCTGACTCCAAGATAGAGTATGGGACATTCGAAACTGTTAAGGAAAGTCAAACCTCAATTGATTCACATGACAAGAGCTCAAAATACGCCGAAACCGGCTTGAATGAAAAAGCTACCCCATTGGCGCCTCCGCCAGGCCTTGGTGATAATTTAGGGGCTACTTTTAAAGCTGTTACTGATGATTTTAATCGTTTGAAAGTCGCGCAGCACGGCAGCATGCCCACTTCAGAGTTTGTCGCGGAACCAAGTTTCTCGCAAAAGCAAACCGAGAAGAAACGTCTGGCAGATGACGAATTGCATGATGACTTATGCGATTATCATTCAGGAAGCCCGCAATCTCCTAGTGACATTTCTGCAGAGAAGTTGTCAAATGATTCGGAACAACATGTAAACAACTTGAACGAATTTGAAGATGGTGAGATAAGAGTGCGCTATGAAAGCAACAAAAGGGAAGAATTCAACAAAGAATTTGCTCCTCTTCAAGATCGCTTTGAAGATCAAGATACTAGTTACAATCATTCACCTGCAACTCCTCCTAGCGAAAGTGTGGACAAACTTAATGATCACGGCTGGGGAGATTCTCCAGAAGATACTCCGTCGAAGGGCGAGAAATTGGATGTTGATGATTTCTCATCGGAGTTTGTTCAAAATAATGTTTCAGGCTACGACTCTGGCTGGATTACAGAGCGTCAAGACTACAATAATGAGAGAGAAACAGACGTGCAACAAACAAGCTACTCAGAACAGTTTGCAGAAGTTCATCCCTCAAGAAGGTTAAACTTCCAGCAGGAATCATCTAGGCGTACCAACGAGAAGGATCGTGGAGACTATTCGAGTAACGATTACAACTACGGAAGACGTAATTACTCTAATGGTTACGATTCCGACAGGAATAAGGGAAGACGTGATAACGATGACTATGCAAGGGACTCTGAGTTTAACGAGTACCGAAGAAATTCCGAAAATCGTCAAAGAGAAACTGTTAACAGATCTTACGATAGAAAGAGATTTGAAGACAGAAACGATACTAGGAGCAAGACTGTTTTTGATACCAGTGGAAGAAGAAGATCAAACGAGAACTGCAGGTCAGATCATGGCTTCCAGACAAGGCCTTTCAACAACTATGATGCAAAAGGAATGAGTTTTGAAAAAATTGACGGGAGAGATTTGGCCGATAATCTCGTATCAGAATGGCATTCAAATCAAGAGGACATTCATATTGTGACAGTTGAAAACAAAGCGAAAGCTGTTCGCTCTAAAGCATACACTGAAGAAAGAGATTTTGATTTGGAAAAGGTTCTTTTTGCGGCCCCTTCCACAACGGGAAGCCATTTCAATGAATATGAACAAAATCCTGTTCATGTCGCTGGGCCTAATCCGCCGAGACAAATGTCCTCTTTTTCTGACACTATCGGAGAGCACAAAATTCATCCTCATGTTTTGGAAAATATTAGAATGTGTCAATACAAAACTCCAACTCCTATTCAGAAGATTGGGATTCCTATTGTTTTGAACAGAAGAGATCTTATTGCATGCGCAATTACTGGTAGTGGTAAAACTGCATCGTTTTTAGTTCCAGCTATCTCTATTGCTCTAAAGAACAAATGGCATCAAGCAAATTGTGTTGATTCTTCCCGTAGAGTATCGCCTATCATTCTTATTGTTGCCCCAACAAGAGAGCTATCTTGTCAGATTTTTGATGAGGCCAGAAAATTCACTTACAGAACTGGAATCAGGCCTTGTGTTGCTTACGGAGGTGCTCCTGTTTACCCACAATTAGTAATTATTCTTTTTGACTATTAATAGTTTAGGACGATATGATGGAAGGCTGCCACTTGCTTGTTTGTACCCCGGGACGTCTTATTGATTTTGTTCAAAGAGGAAGAATGAGCCTAAGTAGAGTAAAAATACTGATTCTTGATGAAGCCGACAGGATGTTGGAGTTGGGATTTGAGGAATCCATTAGAAAGTTGATAAAAGGAACAGATATGTCTAGTGCTAGGCAAACTATTATGTACAGTGCTACATTCCCTAGAAGAATTCAAGAGTTGGCAACTGAGTATTTGAGACAGGGTTATTTACATTTAGTTGTCGGTGGTGATAACGTTGCTTGCCAGAATATTGAGCAAGAAATTATTCAACTGGCTTCCTTCGAGAAGCGTGACAAGTTGTTGAGCATCCTGAAAGGACTCAATCGACAGAGAGTATTGATTTTCGTTCAAACTAAAAGAGACGCAATGTCTCTTGATGACTTTTTACTAAATCAAGGATATCCTTCTACCTCGATTCATGGTGATAGAAGTCAATTGCAGCGTGAAGCGTCTTTAATGGCATTTAGAAACGGCAAAAGGCCTATTCTTGTTGCAACATCAGTCGCTGCAAGAGGTAACTTAGTAAGTGATCATTACGACTAATAGTTTAGGTCTGGATATTCCTAGCGTTAATTTGATTGTGGTTTTTGATATGCCTCAGAACACAGATGAGTATATTCATAAAATTGGAAGAACTGCTAGAGCAGGCCATGATGGTAAGGCTATTGTATTCTTCACATCCGACGATGCGCCTGTGGCATCTGGTTTACTTGGGATCTTGAAAAACAGCGGACAGAAAATTCCGGAATTTTTGTCACAGTTCGCTGCTGGAGCCGATTCTTATCAGCATCATACATACTTTGACATGAACAAGGACATTCGTCGCGATCATGTCTCTTACGAGAGGAAAAGAGAATTTAACTTTGATCAAAGGGCACGGTTCAAAGAAGAACGTCAAGCAGCTAGTAATTTTGATCATGGTTGGTAAGACCGCAAATAAAGCGGAATAAATAATCAGCATAATCCCGATATCGAGCACAGGTGGAACTCATTTGAACGTGTCACTAAACCCGGATAAACTCTCGAATCGAACCCCTGAATTGATGCGGGATTTTCACCGATTTCAGTCGAGCGATTTTCACGATCCCAAAATTACGAGAATGCTGCTGAGGATTTCAATTCTTGGCCTACTACTTGCGCTCGCAGAATGCAACATGTCGTTCAAAGAGTGCATGAAGAACCGATGCCAAACAGATCTTGCTGGTTTGAAGTTCGAGCCCTCATTGAAGAATGCTTTATCATGCAGGGCGGAATGCGCGAGCGATGATCTCGTTTGCCACTATGGCTGTTACTTATCCAAGGAATCTTCGAACGCTGGCATTATCAAGTGTGCTGAGCATCATGGCTGTCTTCCTATTCTTTTCACAACGCAGAATATTGTTCAACGCGATCAGACTGCAATAGTGATGAATGATCAAATCTTCCCAATTCAAGATTTCATAGAGAATGATCACAGAAAGCGAGTTATACTCTCATCAAGTCCATTGGGTCAGATTTCATGTCAATATTTCTCCTTCCAGCGAGCTCAACAAGGTGAGAAATTAGATGTCGTGTGGGCATCAACAAGACCTGCCTCCGCATTCGAATTCCACAGCACATTCAATCTGCTTTCTGACAAGCAATGGTTTAGCAAATACCGCCATGGTCGAAGCTATTGGACGGAAAAATTCTATGTTCTTGATCACGCTTTCCGTGGAACATTTGTCATGATTCTCAGAGAAATCCGCACAAACAGACGCATTTTCCAAGACGTAATAGTTTTATCAAGTTTTCCCCTGCATTATCTCCCACATAGCGTGTTCCAACAATTCGATGTTACTCTCAAGCGTTTGGGTTATTTTAAAAGTTTGAGCAGCTTTCAAGAACCTATACAAACTGAGTTATGCGATGACTTTGACTAGATACTCATAGAATATCAATAATTTAAGTTTACTAATGAATACCAATAGAATTCAATTGATTAAATATTCTTGTCATTAGAAGTTCAGCTGATACTTCACCATAGGGTATCAAGAGAGCAAAGATCTATTTTTGAGGTGCAGTTTCAAAAGCTGAGATGCCAGTGATTCCACGACCAAGAATAAGAGCGTGAACATCATGAGTACCTTCATATGTGTTGACAGCTTCCAAATTCATAACATGGCGAATCACATGGTATTCGTCACTTATTCCATTTCCGCCTAGCATATCCCTGCATGCGCGTGCGATTTCCAAAGCCTTTCCGCAAGAGTTTCTCTTGATTAAAGAAATCATTTCAGGAGCTGCTAAACCTTCATCTTTTAATCTTCCAACCTGCACACATCCTTGAAGACCAAGGCTTATCTCAGTCAAGGCGTCTGTCATTTTCTTTTGGATCAATTGAAAGCTGGCTAATGGAACACCAAATTGCTTTCTGTTGAGTGTGTACTCTCTAGCAACTTTTAGACAAGCCTCTGCAGCGCCTAAAGTGCCCCATGCAATACCGTATCTTGCATTGTTCAAGCAGCCAAAAGGACCTTTCAATCCCTCAACATTAGGAAGACGATTAGAATCTGGAACTTCAACCTCATCCATCATAATCATCCCTGTGATGGATGCACGTAACGAGAACTTTCCCTTGATAACCGGAGCGCTCAGACCTTTCATGCCCTTTTCCAAGATAAATCCTCTAATCTTTCCATCTTCACATTTTGCCCATACGACAAACACATCAGCAATCGGAGAGTTAGTGATCCAAGTCTTTGAGCCGCTTATGATCCAACTGTTACCCTTTTTCTTAGCAGAAGTCTCCATACCAGCAGGATCACTCCCATGATTAGGCTCAGTTAAGCCAAAACAACCAACAAGATTTCCCTTTGCTAATATAAAATAAGATCACGAAAGAGACAATCATGCATACCTAATTCGGGCAAATATTTCTTTCGCTGCTCCTCACTTCCATACTTATAAATAGGAAACATGACCAAAGAAGATTGTACACTCATTGCTGAACGATATCCGCTATCGACACTACAAAATATGATCAGCGTTTCATCGACCAGAAAGCACCTTTCGATTTCTTTTGTAATTAAACCGTAAGCGACCGATGATACACCAGCGCAACCGTATCCGTGAAGGGTCGGTCCAAGGATACCCAAAGATCCCATCTCTTTCAAGATGTTCCTGTCGAATTCTAACGTTTCAGCCTTGCAAGACTAAAGCTTCTTACTTTCATGCCTGTTGGCTTCAACGATTCTACTCATCAGTTTATCTTGGCTGTACTCTCTTGCACTCTCCCTATGACCATAAGAATGATGTAAAGTAAGGACGATACTGGATAGATTTCTCCTCATCGGTCAAGCGACTGTTCAGGTTCAAAGCGTCTGTCCAGTCAAACTTCACATAAGAATACGCTACAAGTTAGTCGATCTATGTACATTTATTGCCTTTATCTTTAGTTGCGTAGTATCTGTTTATTGAATGAGTTGCAAGTTGTGCTTTTGCTCTGCTAGCGATTGTTCGAAACATGATTAAAAATAGACGTTTCAGAGGAGAGTGTCTTTTGAGCACAAGTTTACGTCACTCCGTTTCGAATCGTCAGAAGTTTTTGCAGTGCTTCTTGTTCTGATATTTTTAGCCCTTTGCAACGCAAAAGCTATGAAGATCAGAATGATACCCGCGGAGCCAAAAGCTATGCCAAGCATGAACATAAGGTCCAAAGAAGTCTTGTAACGCGTAGGGCCATAATCACTTCGATTGATTTTTGAAATATCAAAAATGTAAGGTTGACTTGAGGTTGATGTTTTTGTATCAAATGAATTAGTAGTGTTAGAATTACTGTTTGAATCTTCTTGAACGTAGTCAAGCAAGGAAGATGCATTAGTCATTGGTAATCTGTTGCTCGCGATTCTTGTGATTGTGAGCGGCTTATTTGTGACCGTAAAAGTTTCCGGAGGATCGCAAACAATTTTTAAGCTGGTGTCAATGGACTCGTCTTGAACAGATGAGGCATATTCGAGCATACAATCATCTACCAGAAAGTCTCCATAAGACCAGCGAAGGTTAGATTCATGAACAAGAGATATTCTAAATCCTCGAACTTGAGATAATTCTGTAGCCCAACTTATCCCATTCGCAATAATATTATAGCTTGGAGGTGTCAGCTCTTCTTGAAGAGTAGATTCATCGAGTCTAAACTGAACTCGGCTCCAACTTCTGGACATTACAAAATTAGTTGAAAAGCCTTGGGCACTCTGTGCATAAACTCGACCAGATTTCCCTGTGACGTAAAATCTGATGAACAATCCTTCAGCAATACTTGTTCCGCCTGGCCGAAGCAGAGCATTACATGTTAGCTTCCCATTGGATGCCGCGTACTGTGACCAGTCAGATGTCCATGTGCTTGACGAAGTTCTGGCGATCACAATGTCATCTGTGCCGTAAACCAAACTTGAGAACCTAAAGGGCATCTTTAATGATTGTGAACCAGAAAACGATATTTGACTCATTGAAATAGAATTATCACCAGAAATACCATTTAAATCAGCAGAGGACTCAAAACTGAGAAGCATCGTGCCAAGAAGACTATCTTTGACAGTGTTAGAAGATACAGTCCCGAGATTATCAATATCAAACGATAGTTCAGCTGAGTACTTTTTGACTACCTCGAAAATCAATAAATCATCTGGCGGGAACAAGTCAAATGTTTCTCCAGGCCTCAAATTCCAAAATTGAATAACAGGTATTGTAGGAACCACACCAAGGGAGAAACTGAACGCAAAATCAAAATACTTTACGGCAACAGATCTAGAGAAACCATTTAAATTGAGACCCATTTCGTCAATAATGAATGGCTTTTTTCTGTCCATGCAAAACTTTGAATATGTGGAAAGCTGAGTCCATTCACTTGCCGGAGGCGTTGAAGTTGGTGATGATGGTACCGAAGTCACAGGATCCTGGTAAACGTGTATCATGCAAATATCAATGCTGGAGTATGCATAAAGTTCTTCGTAATATTTGCGCGGATCGAAGTATCCTGAGAATCGAGACATGTGAAGCAAACCACCAGAACCAACTAAATGTGAAGGATCTTTTAACTTCAGCCTGTCAGAAACACGTTTCAGAAGTGCATATATAAATGGTTGCGACTGTCTGGCTGGATTTACTTCTCCTAGCACAGAGTATTGAAATATTGTCGGATCATCCTTGTAGGTGACTCCGTTGACAGAGTTAACTCTTGATGTGACAAAGTCAACCAGTTTATCCCATGTATCATACGTACTAGCATCATACGGGTCCATATTGTTTGAAAGGTACCAATTAGCCAAACCAGACAATTCCAGTGTGACATGAACGTCAAGATCACGAGCCGCCGCTATCATTCCATCAATTGGCAACCATACATCGTCTGACCATAAATTATTGTAATCCGGGTTCCTGTTGAATTGTTCAAATAATAGTACAATTCGGAAGGATGTAAGGCCGGCCGATAGTCCTGGAATTAAATTATCATGAAGTCCAGTAGATCTTACCCTGTAACATCACTCTGTACGGATAGTTATAAACTGTTCCTTTTGATAAAGGGTACACAGATGCTCCAAAAGATGTGTACTTTGCACCATTAACTGATCCTCTTCTCAAAGTTCCATCAGTAGGATTTCTTACGATCCAGTCTATCATGTTAATATTGAAATTAAGATGATAATCAACCTGGTATCATCAAGACTGTCGAAACCAAAACTGAGACATAAAAAGCAAGAACAAAAATGAACAACATCGCTATCAAGACAAATTGTGACCATGAAGCTGTGTTTGGCAAGGTGCAAACAATCTTGAAACGAGGGTAAAGTACTTAGTCAATTTATTCGAAACCTTCGTTAAAACGCTTAATGTTGATGAAGCTTATCAGGATGTATAGAGAAATCAAAAGGCGCATATGCGAAAAGGTTTTGTTGGGGAATGTCAACAAGCAGATTATCATCTAAGCCCCCATTAAATATGGTCATATCTCTCTTATCATCATAATAAGAAGCTGAATGCCCCGAAGGAGCATTGGAATTTATCATTGTATATACGCTGTTTCGATTAGTAGAACCAGCTGTTGGAACAATATCAGAACCTTCATGAGACTTCAAGAACAACTCATTTTGATTCATTCTGCCATTATGATTAAAACTTGGCTGTCTGACAAAATTATGAGAATTTGTGTTTAAAAATGATTGTACAGGCATTTGAACACGATTCTGTCTCTCTATCTCAGACAGATAAATGTTTGGCGGAATAGGCGGAAAGGATCTAGCCGAATAATTACCAAATGCAAGTGGCTGAAACATCGTTGTATTACGCAGTGGTAATTGCACTGGAGGCATAACAATGTTTGGGGTGCAACTTCGGCTTTGTCCTGCAACTTGCGCAATTTGATTTTTCAGAGCCAAATGTACCAAATTCGCATCAACAGGAATCGATTGTTTTTTAGACGCTCTATCTCTAGAAGGAGGAGGAATCAAAAGATCGTTAATATTCTCCGGCTTTTCTGGAATATCTAAATTCTCGTCGGAACACTTTTTCAGTAAAGCATCTTGGGCTTCTCGTTTAAACGTGACACTTCCGAACCACATGGAGCTTTTCCTAGATTTAGAGAACCGTTTCTTCTCATCTTCCGATATTTGCCTGAAAGTTGCCATGCAGTCAAATTGCTTCACATAACTAACAGTTATTAAGAAGCTCAAATTGAGTCTTACGCATTAAAATCTCTCCTGCATTTGGGAACCAGATGAAACCTTATAATCTCAGCAGTGTAGTGATTGCATTGAGGAGGAAACTGCAAATGAGCCAAGCAACCCAGGAATATTTTTTTGGCCTAAAGCATGTCAGCTTGAAACACAACACATTACATCATCAAGTCTCTGCAGTGCAACTTTGGAAACATCCGCAAATTTCTTCCTGTCGAGGACTCTCCTTGATTTATCGCCTTTTGAAGCTTCTGCGCTATTTTCATCCATTTGCTTCTCATCAGTGCCAGCAGCATCATTGATCATATTGCTCAGTGAGGGAATTGAGAAGTTTTGGACTGTTCCATTATCTGGGCTGATAACAGCAGATTTTCCAACAAATGCATCTGGATCTGCGTCAACGATCCCTGTAGTAAATTCATTCAAAACTGAATTAATACTTTCTGCGTTATCGAGATCTTCTTGGAAGCCTCTATAATAATTATCCTCGTTGCGAACATTTAGAATATTTCGCATAGGAGAGTTCAAAGCGGGTTCAAGCCTTGTTTCAACTCCCTCACCGCCCAACATTGCCGGATTAACACAAAGAAAGGGCTTTTGCTGGTGTGGCTCTTGGCCTTCTCTGTCCGCGAAGAAGCAGTTTTCCATAATATCGTTATTGAATTGGCCAATAATGTTCATTTTGATATTTGATCTTATCAAGAAACACTAACAATTAAAGTTTCAGTAAAAGTCATGACGATATACATTTGAATAAATTAATTAGTTATCGCAGAACGGTTCAGCTGTACAGGAATTTCAGAGCGGTTGGCAGCGGCGGCGACGATGAGTGCTGCGGGAGTCCTGAAAATTTATTTGCTGAAATCTGCAGAAGAGCACCGGACAAGTTTTCTAGTGAAGTTTGCGCTGCAGGGGCCCCATTCAATTTCTCAAACAAAAAAGCACTTTGACCTTCTTGCCGGCTTTTATTATTCACATTGAGGGCATATCATGGAATCTACAAAACTAGTTGGGAAAAAGCGGAAAGAAAGGGATGATATTGTGGTAATGGACAAAGCCAGCACCTCTTCAGCACCAGCTGTTATTGATCTCACAAGCGGAAACTTTCATGCGTCTTTGTCTGCTGGTTCTACATCAGCTAGTGCTCTTAATGGATCTCTAGCCCCAAAGGACCAAGAGGCAAATGACGACATAATCGATCTTACCGTTGATAATCCAAGAATACCTGTAAAACAGAAGAAGTCTTTAATTTATAATGAAGTGCAAATACTAGAAACTGCAGATAAAGGGACCAGCATGACTCCTAAGCGAGTTCAACAAGTTGCCATCACAGAGGGCACATCATCTTCCGTGAAACAAAAAGCTATCCAAAACGCTGTCGCAAAATCTACTGAGGAAGTGAATTCTCCTTTTGGAAATTGTCCAATTTGCTTAGATTCCATGGAAGAGCCCGCCTCGACTATTTGTGGTCACTTGTTTTGCTACTCTTGCATTAAGCAATGGAACAAGTCTCACAAAGTCTGTCCAACGTGCCGAAAGAAAATAGCAGCAAAGCAGTTTCACCGGATTTTTGTCAACTCGAACGCAATATAAGTTGGTCCTTTTTCTGCATGATCAAAGTTGTTCTTCCTTCGCAAACGCTTTCCTGTAGCTCAGCTGACTGGGAGGAGTGTGGCCCAAATATCAGAGTCCGAAGAATCGTCGAGGATGAAAAGCAGGGCGCATCTATCGAATTGCTGACATGCAGACACGCAATAAATGTTCTGCCTTTTGGTGCGCAATCTGTATTTGCTGAACAGGAATTTTACGGCAATTTGGTTGATAATTCACAGGAAGCGGTTGCAAACGAAGATGACGCGGCCAGTGGAGATAAATCAGTGAAGCTGCGCAAGAAGAAAGTTAAATGCTTTGAAGATTACTATGAAGATAAAGAAAGCAAAGAGCTATTGAAGTCAGATCCTCTCGAGTGGAAAGAACAGGACCATTACGCGATGTTGGGACTCTCTAATTTACGCGCAGAAGCATCGCAGGATGATATAAAGAAAGCATGTAATTCTGTTCATTCATAGTAATTGTGTCTAGATCGCAAGAAAGTCCTAAAGCATCATCCAGACAAGAAAGCTGCCGAAGAAAAGACAAAGAAAGGTCACGATAATTTCTTTAAATGTGTTCAGAAAGGTTTATCTTTTGATCGTTTGTTCTAAGCCTTTGTTGTAGCTTTTGAGGTTCTTTCTGATCCTGTTAAGCGCAGACAATTTGACTCGGTGGATAAGTTCTTCGATGATTCTATACCTTCAAAGTTGGATGATAAGAGCTTATTTTTCGATGTATTTGGTCCAGTGTTTGAGAGAAATGCTCGATTTTCAGTGAAGAAGAATATTCCAGACCTTGGTGATGAAGAAACTCCTCGTGCTCAAGTCGAAGCGTTTTATAATTTTTGGACTAATTTCCAGTCATGGCGTAGTTTCGAGCTTATGGATGAAGAGCCTGTAGACGATTCAATGAGCAGAGATGAACGAAGATGGTATGAACGACAAAACAAAGCTCAACGCGAGAAACTCAAGAGAGAAGAAAATGCAAGAATTCACAAATTAGTTGACGCCGCGATTTCTTCGGACCCTCGTGTGCAAAAATTTAAAGAAGAGGACCGCATTCTGAAGGAGCAGAAAAAGAAGGAAAAAGAAGAAGTTGCAGCAAGAATGAAGGCAGAGGCTCATAAGAAAGAAGAGTTACGCTTGAAAGAGATTGAGGATGAAAAGAAAAGATTAGAAAAAGAAAAGAACGAGAAGATTGAGTTAAAGGCAGAATTAAAGAAGTGCAGAAGGGAATTGAGAGGGTTGTTTAAGAATTTGAACTCTGAGGATTCCAAGAAACTTGACGCTGTAATTTTTAATTTTGAAGATAATTTGGAGCAGTTGAAGGGGTTTATTGAACGCGCCAATTCATCAGCAGACTCGCTATCTTTATTGAGTGAAGCAAGTGAATCCATTCCAAAAGACACTCCGAAAGTTCAAGTGGAAAATCGAGCTGAAAGTTCAAATGTAGCGAAAGAAGCATCGGAAGAAAAGCCGTGGTCTGTGGAAGAATTGAAGCTTTTGATTAAGGCTGTCAATATGTTTCCAGGCGGAACTTTGAGTCGGTGGGAAAAGATTGCTGATTTCCTTGAGCAACACACTGGCGTCAAAAGGAGTAACAAAGAATTGACAAGAAAGAGCAACGAAGTTAGAGGAGCTGATTTCCTCAAGTTTAAAGCAAATTCATTACAGGAATCAGAAAAGGTTCAGTCTGAGCCAGTAGGAGAAGCGACTTTGAAGGAACAACCCGAGCCAGCAGCGCAGAGTAAGCCATGGACAGCGGAGGAACAGGCACAATTGGAAAAGGCAATGAAGGAATTTCCTGCTTCAAAGTACAAAGGCTCGGAACGATGGGATAAAGTAGCGACTAGAGTAGGTGGAAGAAGCAAAAAAGAAATCATGCAGAGGGTTAAAGAAATTGTTCAAGCATTGAAAGCAAAACAGAAATAGATAAAATTTTAATTTGTCTCTTCCTGCTCCGCAATAGTACCGGCAGCATCGTTCATCACGATTCCTTTTAGATGTTTTGATAGTTCCTGGACAATTTTATCTTCATTCGTCAACTCAGGGGAAAAGGCTCCTGCTGGTGAACCGAAAAATTTGGTTAGTTTCCCTAATCTGCGCCTTTGCCTAGCATTTACAACATGGTTTGCGATGATCTCTTTTCTGCCTTTAATTGCTTCTTGATCTCCATTGAGTTGATCGTTAGATGCAGACAGAAAAATATCTTCTAAAGCCTCAATAGGAGCCCCGTACTCATCATCAAATTCATCAAGGATCAGAATTAAGTCTGTCATAGTTTTCTCACTACTCAAGAGAAACTCTAAAACGCGCTCGCCGCCAACAATATCTGTAAGGACGGCCAAAGCGTTATCAGACTCGCTTTTCTCCGTTGTAGCAATAGTTGAATCTTTGTGAGGCAATACGGCATCATTAGGCGGAACTTCGCCAAAGAGGTTCTGCAATTTGTTGAAACGCCTTTGTAAAACTATCCTCTCCTTGCCTGATATATTCACCAATGATACATCACGCTCTACATCACTTGAGTTTCGAGCGGCTTCATCTAATAGTTGCGAAGTTATGCGTTCTCCTAGAAAATCTTGAATTTTTTCTAACTTCTTTCTTTTCCTGTCTTTATCGCTCAACATTCTCCTTGCCTTATCAGAGATTGTCACTAAAGACGTCCTTGAGTCAACTGAGCTAGACCTGGCAGGGCGCCTATGAGAATTAATTTGTTCAGAAGATTTTTTCGAATCGTCTTCGCCTTCTTCATTAAAGTGTAGTGTAGTAGACAAAACTTTTTCAGCTAGTACACCTTGCAGAGGTTCTCCAAACATTTCCCTTAATTTTTTGCCTTTATGCATCAACTTTTTCTTGCTGGACGGAGACAAATTATTGGTAGTTGCTGGAACGACGAAGTTGTCAGAATCAGCGCCTGAAGCCAGGGTGATTTCACCAATAAGTTTCTGTTCAAACATCTGTTCAACTGGTATTTTTGCTACTCCGAAAAAGTCTTCCAATTTTTCGACCTTTTTCTTTCTGTAATGCAAGTTCTCTTCAGTAGTAGGAGGACTGAGATATTGTGGCACTGATCTAGCAGCCGATCCTTTAGAGTCAACGCCACTATCATCCACTGTTGAATCGCGTTTTGTAGTTACACCAAATTGCCAATGCTTTGCCTCCTCATATGGGTCTTCAATTGTCGGTTTATCTCCAAAGAATCTCTTTAGCCTTTTTTCTCGCAACACTCTCCTTTGTTTTTGCGCAACAGTAAGCTTGAGACCGTCACCAAAAAACTTGAGCTGCTCGTTCCCAGGCGGCATTTGTCGAATGGATTCATAAGGTGAAAGCAATTCTTTAGTGAAACGCCTGGCGTCTTGGTGATGAACCGGATATTGTTCATGTTTAATTCCGGCCTCAAGGTGGTGAAATTCGTCAAAATGAAGAGCTTCAAGTATTGCACGTTCCATTCCTATTTTATCTTGTGGAAACTTCTGGAAATGCGTTCCTGGAAAAATCCAAGCACTTTTATCCGCAGAAAATTGTTCCATCCATTGCGTATAAAATCTTGATTTTTCGAATTTCGGATATATCAAGTAAGCTAGATTCAGAAAGACGTGTTCTTGTAACTCATCGAAAGCGTCAAGTTCTAATCCATGATGCATACCAGACACTGGATCGACTTGAGGCAATGGCCATTTAAGCCTGCTGATCAAATCAAATCTTAGA
Source organism: Amoeboaphelidium occidentale (assembly GCA_023515795.1). NCBI lineage: Eukaryota > Fungi > Aphelidiomycota > Aphelidea > Amoeboaphelidium > Amoeboaphelidium occidentale. Next base: position 63,966 of record JALGPX010000013.1, on the reverse strand, counting down.
TTCAACCTAAGTGTAGCTTTTGGTGCCAGGAAGGTGTAATAGATATATCTAGCATGAAGGAGTAAGTCTGGATAATATTTGTTTCTCGGTGAGAGAATTAGTTCACGACTGCCTTCAGATTCAACAGCGGATTCGGCTATACCACGAAATACTTCAACTTCTAACCAAAACAGCAGGTTTTCTATCTCAAAGTCTTCCATGCAATATTCTTGGAACAGAAATATACCTGATTTTGCGTGGTGCAAAACTCCAAACAGTTTCATTTCGTTAGAACCATCGTTCATAGTGCTTGGTCGATTATCTTTTTTGTGCCAGAAATGTGTTAGGTTAGAGAATCGAGTTTCAGTCAACTGTTTGAGATACTGATCTTTTGATCCTTCGATCAGAACTCCTATAGCTATGATAACGTCGCCATTGTTGACGACATTTTCTATAGAGTTGTGATACTTCAAAGGAACTGATCCAACATCTGTAAGCATAATTACTCTTAGGCTTGTTATAAGATCTTGGTTTTCTGTATCATCAGTTATGTTCATAAACGCAAACTCTGCTTCTATCTGCGCTGCTAGTCGCTCAATTGTCTGATGTCTGTCAATAACTAGACTTAGCTCATGTGCAAGACCCTTTTCTCTATCTTGAACCTCCGGAACTATTCTGATCTTAACTTTAAGCCTCAAAAATGTTGCAATCTCTTTTAGGATGCTTTGATACCCATCATGAAACACTAGGCAATTAATTTCTGTAGCCGAATGAATACCTTTTTTAAGTCTTTGATCGTAACCTGTTCGAAGATCATCAAGCACAGCTTGTCTTTTAGTTTCATCTGTATTATAATCATTCAATCTTGCTGTTGGCACAAAGTTTCGTTGTGCATCTTCTGCTGCTGGAATGTATTCAGATGTCTTGGAGCTAACAAAGCCTTTCGTACTCCCACTTTGGTTTGGATCTGATTCCAAACTGAGTGCTGAGCTTTCCATGATCAAACAGGAGGAACAAAGAGCGTAATGAAACACCTTCAGGCAGATTGCAAACTTTACACAATTTTAATCTTAAAATACGGGATCTTAACGATTCACAACGACTTAATTTATTGAATTGCTTCTTTTGGCATTTTTCGAAGGTATGCAAGCAAAAGCGCCAAGTGGTTCATTTCTTGTTTCTCTAGAAATTCTCACATTTCTCGCCTTATCCTTCAAATCCACACCTGATCTTTTCTCATGGAAGCTGAACCTGTTATCTTTTAGAATATCAGCCCAACGACCAGGTCCGTAGATCTTCAGCCCATTTTCAAGATGTTGTACTTCTTCTGCGGTCCAAGGAACTTTCTGTCTTCTACCAGTTGATGAGGAGAAAGTTTCCCTCTTTATGACATTGTGCGTCACGTTTTCGGTGTTTGAAACAGCTTGTGTGAAGAACACTGGTTCTTCAACTTCAACTGTTGGCTTTTCTTTTCTTTGCAACAGGAATGCTCTTGCTTCATCAAAAGTCTGGAAAGAAGTCCCATCAACTTCATAAGTTACGCCCGTTTCAAAGTTGTCTAATGCGCGCACATGTGATATTTTCCGAATCTGGCAATCTCGATCGGTTCCAATTCCTTGGTATATGTACTGCTTCATTGCATTTTGATCTTCGATATCAAATGGAATTTTCTACAATAAGCTTCTAAACAATGATACTTACTTCTGAATTGTGTTCATCTTCACGAAGAATTTCTGTCAAAAAGTACAGAATCGCCTCCTCAAGTACTCTTAAGTCGCTGAGTAGAGAAACGCCATTGCTTTCAGGCATATCTTCTGACAAGACTGCGATAAACTTGGAGAACTGTTTTTCTTTCATAAATAGTTTCAATGGCTGAACTGCATTCAAGAAGTAGGAAATATCACATGGTGTTTCAAGCACAGCAAAGTTCTTGAAAGAGTAAATATTCCCAAGCAAAGAATCCTGAATCTCAGTTATCTTCTGTGAAGAACAAAAATCAGCAATTACTCTCATAAACGCAGCAAAAGCTTCGTGAAGCCCTGAAACGTGGTTTCTCTGCAGTAGAGTATTATCATCGATCTCAATACGTTCATCAGACGAGAATTCTGCGCAAAAGGTGCAATCAAGCGTGAGATGCCTTCTACAAATTGTGCCTGAATCAGCCTTTATAAACCGAAACGCAATATCAAGAAAAGCCTTTAAAACTTGCAGTTTCTGCTTCATTCCCTCACTCCATTTGGCCATCTTCACAAATTCTTCAAATTTTACATAGAGACTTGCAATTTCTTTAGACAATTCTTTCCAGCCATGGAGCAATTCAGTCTTTTCATCAATATCAGAAGCCTCATCATACTGCTTCCATAAAAGATGCCTCTCACAGAGTATTGAAGCAAAATAATGGATGTAAATCAATAAATCTCTTTCCATTCTTGTGAAACAGCACTCCAAACACTGCAACAAAAAAGAAAGATGAACAGGAAAGGGGGAAAGCAGGCTGTAGAAAATGTAACAGCAATGACCAGGTTTAGCTGAGTTATCGAAAGGCTATTGAGCTTATCGGTTGTTATCAGTTTGTTGGTTCAGACAAGACCTTTGCTGTTTCCAGGAAGTTTCATACCACATACACATCAAGAGCTCCTTTCAAGGATAATTATGGAACAAAACGGCTGGACCTATGAAGAGGTAATCATCTATTTTGACGAATCGCTGCCACATGAATGCAATCTCGAGCCGATCCGAATAACAACCGTCAAACAATCCATCAAAAATTCTTGAACAACATTCTGCTTCATCCTTGATCGACTTCGTTAGAATTCATGCCAAGTACATTATTCCAACCCTGTTGCAGTATTTCCTCGCACTGGTCTAGATATTAGTAAGACGGATTTTCACAGCTTTGTTGATATTCATTCTGAATTGAGTTCAGTGGCGTCGTTGGAATGCTGCTGAAAACCTTTTGAAGAACATTCGATTGGAATTTTTTTTTGCATTTGAATCGCGTGAACTGTACGTGGCTCTGCTCTATTCATGGCACAGTCGCTCAAATAAACGCGTAGAATGACTTGCGATTAATCACTGGGGGTTGCGTACTTATCGGCTTGCCAGCTTCATGCTCGCGATACAAATCAACAAGTATCATAACAAATATATTCGAAAAAGAATCATCACGGTACTAAACTATCGTTCATATGTTCGCGTAAACACCTAAATCCATATTCATCTTTACGCGTCTTCTTTTCTCTACTCTTGCTTTATCTTTGAGATCAACACCGGTTCTGCTTTGAAGAAACCCTTCTGCGCCCTTGCCGTATTTATCAAGTATCTTCTGCCAACTAGAGCGGCCAAACTCCATAATGCCTTTCTCTAGTAACTGAAGCTCATATTCCGTCCAAGGCGTTTTCTTTCTTCTGGCCTGTGGTTCAGATTGGCCATTCATTTCTTTTGGTTCATCTGTAATGACAGGAACATTAAGGACTGCTTGATTTTCATTTTGTGGGGGCTGGTTTTGTTCTTCCGCGCCAGCTACAGCTTCTTGGTTACCGCCGCTCTTGTCTAATACCTTCCCAAGCATATCAGGCCCTACATACTTGACAAAATCTTCTGCAGACAAACTCTCAATAAGTCCTTCTGGCGACAACGGAGAAAGATATTCAATTTCATCTTCTGCCGAGATGGCTTCTTCCTCAGGTTCTTCTCTAACGAAATCTTCAGGAACGAACATTGAAGATATCGCCTCAGTGATACTTTGAAGGAACTCATCGTAAGGATACATATTTGAAACAACATTATCTAAATCTCTTGAGGTTAAATCTTGCTCCAACTCTTTACGTCTTTGAAGTTCGTGCTTCTTGGATGTAGAAAAGTAGAAGCCCAATATGTCTTGCAAAGAAAGCTTCTGGTAAAAATTTAAGTAAGCTTCCAATGCAGCACGAGTCGCAAGTTCGATAATAACGTCGTCAAGGTTCTCGACATTCAAGTATTTATAAAGATCGCCCTTCAATATGAAGTAAGCTTCAGTGAGAGGAAGTTGTTCCAACTCATTCAATGTAGCTGCATTCTTGGAAGAGCCCTTTTTACCGATTCTGGTGGGTCTCTTAACAGCCTTCATCAATTCATTGATGTGTGCGTTTTTGAACGCTGTTTCGAAGAGTATCAACTCGTAAAACTGAAGTAAACAGACACTGCGCTGTAAATCCAGGCTGTCTTCATCCGAGCCATCATCAATAAATCCTTCAGATAAGTTCATGTTACGTCTTATTAAACAAACCTTTTGCCATCTTAATCAGAGAAGAGGCATCACTTCTCAAAAGACTCTTGCCTGCATTGTACTCTTCTGGACTAGCACAGGCCAGTGCGAATAGCTTCTCCATTATATCGCCGCACATACTGGCAACTTGCTGTTTAATCGAACCTCTCATGCCTTATTGAAAATGTTAAGAATTTTTCTTTGGAAACGATTGCAGAAAAACTTGTTGCCAAAAGCACATCAGGAAGCATGCCAGTAAAAGTAGTTACAAGTGAAGGAGAATTTAATAAATTAACGGGATCATCTAAGCTGGTAACCATTACAGCGACAGAAATAATGTTTCGTAGTCAGTTGTGGACTTTCACGCTGTTTGGTGTGGACCTTGCAAAGCAATAGCCCCTGCCTTTGAATCGCTATCTGACAAGTACAAAGAGGCCAACTTTTTGAAAGTCGATGTGGACCAATTACAGTCCGTGTCAACTCGGGCAGGCGTTAGAGCAATGCCTACATTCCAACTTTACCAGAATGGAAAGATGCTTTCGGAAGTTGTGGGCGCAGATATCTCAGCAGTCGAGTCAAAAATCAGACAGTTCAAAGGAGGCTCTGTTTCATCTTCTTCAAGTGGTTACGTATTGGGCAGTGGCAAGAAAGTTGGCCCTAATCATGGAACGTCAAGCACTGGCTTTCCTTCGTTATCATCAGATCCTAATGTAAACCAGCAACTTTACATCTTTCTTGGAATGGTTGCCTTGCTGATTTACTGGTACTTTACTCAAGCATGAATAAGTGGCCCTTCGCTACAGGATTACTTCAAATAAAATCTAAATCTTACTGAGAAGAGCGTTACACGAATCTCCAATTTCTCGGCTACGCTGGTGGAGACTGTACAAGTAAATATGCAAGCATAATCACCTGTCTTTAACCACCAATTAACTTTTGCAGTTAGCTGACGAAACATCATGCACGATTCTTCCTGGAGAACGCAAGCGGTCTTTTACCTTCATTTGCATTCAAATCCAAGAAAACGTGTCTGATATTTCGTGCAGCGTTAATGTCCCTGTTCCAAACAGTTAAGCTATCTGAATTGCAGATTTTAACCGCCCAAAACTTTGTCTGTTTCAACTCATGTAAGCAGGATGAACATGACTCGCTGGGCTCAGAGAGAGCTAGATATACCCCCTTTAAGAAAGCGCATTCGCACTCCAGCTCGCAGCATGTAGACGCTTGAGCTGGAGCTCTGCGCGATAAATNTCTTCCTGGAGAACGCAAGCGGTCTTTTACCTTCATTTGCATTCAAATCCAAGAAAACGTGTCTGATATTTCGTGCAGCGTTAATGTCCCTGTTCCAAACAGTTAAGCTATCTGAATTGCAGATTTTAACCGCCCAAAACTTTGTCTGTTTCAACTCATGTATACATAATGGACTATGACAACCCCCTTTAAGAAAGCGCATTCGCACTCCAGCTCGCAGCATGTAGACGCTTGAGCTGGAGCTCTGCGCGATAAACATTTCTCGTTGAGTTGCGTCGCTTGAAACATGTCGTGCTTGGACAGCAATGCCTGCATTTTCTGACGACTGATCTCAAAATGGTTACTATCGAATGGGGCAAATTCAACTTTTATGCTCAAGTGTACGCTTAGAATGCATTTTGAAAGAATTTAATGTTTTAGGTGTGCCTTCTTATCCTGCCTTCGTAAAGACGTTTGGGGAATGATTTCGTAATTTCTTTAGTCGCTTTTATATTGGGCTTTGTTACGTTCCTTGCGATTCTTCCATTTGCCATTATTTCCATCGTAATTGGAATTCTGATCATCTTCATTGAAGTTCCGTTCTGTATTAAATGTTGCCCAACTTCAGACAATTTGTAGGTTTTAATACGGAAGATTAATTTATAATGCTTTAGCAATAAGTTTGTCTCAGCTACGGAAAATCATTGGGTTCGTGTTGGCATATACTTAGTCTTCTCTACGCTCATGTGGCTTTCCACTTTAATGGGAACAACCAGTTTGATTGTTGTTGCTTTGCTGTTGACCTTTACGACTGCATTTTACCGTAAGCAGTTTTGATTCATGCGATGTTACTGATGATTTAGTCGGTGCTGGTTTTAGAAGGGAAGATCGCGCTGATGTCGTTCCTGTAAAGAAATGGGCTGGTTCTTCAAATGTGTAGAAACAAGTTAATGAAACAATTGTGTGGTATTTCGATTTTTATAAAACTTTAGCTTCGTTCTTGAGCTTATTGACCAAATCATCCACAGACTCAACCTTCTTTCCAGCTTGCCTCTTTGGAGGGTCAGCGACCTTCACAACTTCAATGCGCTTTTTCAAATCTACGCCAAGATCTTTAGGGGACGTTGTTTCAATTGGTTTCTTCTTTGCTTTCATGATATTTGGCAGTGTAGCATAACGAGGCTCATTCAATCGTAAATCTGTTGTCAGAACAGCAGGAAGGGATGCAACAATCGTCTCCAAACCACCATCAATCTCGCGAGTAACTTGAATCTTCTTACCATCCTGGACTTCAACTTTAGACGCAAACGTAGCCTATTACAAAATGTATTAGACCATACAGTAATGTTATTACCTGTGGGCAATTCAATAATGCAGCGAGCATAGGTCCTGTCTGAGCACAATCGTCATCAATAGCTTGCTTTCCCAGAATAATTAAGTCTGCCTTTTCCTTCTGTGCGACGTTCTTGAGTATCTTTGCAATATCAAGAGGCTCCGGAGTGACGTTCTCATCGACAACAACGTGGATCGCCTTATCTGCTCCCATGGCAAGTCCTGTTCTCAAAGTTTCCTGGCTCTTTTGGCCTCCAATAGAACATAACAGGACCTCTGAAGCCTGTTTAGCTTCCTTTAATCTTACTGCTTGTTCCACAGCTATTTCGTCAAATGGATTCATTGAGTGCTTCACATTGGCAGTCTCTACTCCTTTACCATCAGGGCGAACCTAAATATTATCAAAGCCAAAAGAATAGTTACTCTAATCTTCACAGCGTAATCGATTGCTCTTTTGCATCCGACAAGAATTCTTAGTGACATTTTGAGTTTGTTGGGAGGAAAAGCACAATAGATCGTTCTTGTTTCACATCTTACGGTCCACTAAACGATATACACAGAAAACCAACGCATTTTTGGATACTTACACCATAAGGCGAGGACTAAGTATTCAGCAATTCACCAGTTTATTGCCCTAGAATTCCATGAGAGGTCAAATAGTCCAGAATTTGCTTCACTGCATCATCCACTGACGTTTCATGACTTTTAATGTGGATCTCAGGAGATAATGGCGACTCGTAGGGATCATCTATGCCTGTGAAATTCTTAATTTCTCCTGCCCTGGCCTTCTTGTAAAGTCCCTTTGGGTCTCTTTGCTCAGCGACAGAAAGGGGAACGTCAATAAAAGTTTCAATAAACTTCAGACCAGCTGCTTCGTGTAACTTACGAACATTGTCTCTGTCTGCCTTGTATGGAGATATAAAAGATGAGATTGTGATCGTTCCGGAATCAGCAAACAGTTTTGCAACCTCTCCCACTCTTCTTATATTTTCTTCACGATCCTTCGCAGTAAATCCCAAGTCCTTATTGAGGCCAAATCGCAAATTGTCACCATCGAGCCTGTAAGAAATGACTTTCTTCTGACGCAGTAATTCTGCTTCCAAAGCCACTGCAATGGTAGACTTTCCACTGCCGCTCAAACCAGTCATCCAAATTGTGCTGCCGGAATGGCCAAATATTTCAGTTCGTTCTTCTCTTGAAACAGAGCCATGATGCCAATGAACGTTTGTAGCCATTCGATTTATTTTACTGGAAAAGAAACGGTTTGAAGAGATGAAACAGAGTCCGTCTCAACGTGCTCTTTACGCCTTAACAAAAATATTTCAGTTATGCCGTGACGTTTAAGAAACTCAAAAGCTTTTTCGTAATGCATACCAACATCTTCTGGTCCATGTGAATCATCCGACAAGGTGAACCTGCCACCTGCCTTCTTAATCAAGTCAACAACATCAGGGAATGGATAGCACGTGTGTATCTTCTTCCAGCCTCGCGTATTAATTTCGAATATTCCGCCATATGAAACGATAAAGTCAATGTTACGTTTAATTACTTGATACACTTCTGAGCTCAACGTTGCAGAAGGTCTGAAAAGCCTAATAAGATCAAAATGGCCAACAATTTCTAAAAGGTCTCAGTTATAAAATGCATTTAAAAGATACCTGGCTTAATACTTTGGAGTAGGCTGTACTGATCATCAAAGTATCTTTTAAAAAGCATTTCGACGTTTCCATCGCATGAGCTCAGTGCTTTTTCGAACATTTCTTCATTGAAGTCGATAGGTATTCCATTCACGTGATGTGCAGAGCCGACTATATAGTCAAGACCGTAAATAGTTCTTAAATTAATAATTTCATTAATGTAACTTTGATCGATAAACTCTGTCTCAAGACCGATAAGTACTTCAATGTCATCTTTATACTCTTCTCTTAGTCGGCGCGCTTCTAGCACGTAAGCATGGAACATTCTGACAAGATCCTGAGGCTCTATACCATGCTCCTCGGGATACAAGTGTTTCGGATCAAAGCGAGGCATGTGCTCAGATAGACCGTAAACTTTGAAGCCTTTAGCAATCGCACTCTTGATAACATCCTCTAAACTTCCTTTCGCGTGGTGGCAGAATTGTCCAGAGTGAGAATGATAAGATGCTTTAATCATTTCGATACAGTGCTTCTGATTTTTTTGAGATGAAAGCTGCAAAGAAATCGTTCTATAAGAAAAACAGACAGAATCTTCTAAAGAGAACGCCAAAGGCTCACGATGACGCTCTTAAGTCTGTTGACTATTCTGCCACGAAATGCATTGATATTCTGGTAAATGGTTCCAATGATGAGAAGTTGATCGCGCTTTGTGCATTGCAAAAATTGGCTGATAATGCAGATTTGTTTAAGGATCTTATGAAGGCCAATTTCGCAGATGTTATGTTGCCGTGTTTTGCAGATAATGCAGATGATAACGTGTCCATAGAAGCATGTAATTGCGCGACTGCCTACGTTGTTCAAGATTATGGATTCGGAAAGTTCCTATTGAAGAAAGACTACCTCAGGGTTGCCATCTCGTGCGCGTCTAAGTTGAAGTCTAAGTCTGGTGCAGGTTTTCACTTCTTGTGCTCATTGTTGGATTGTTGCTCTAATCTCGACGAAGAAGTGATGAAGTATCAATTGCCGCGTTTGGTCACAGATGCGATTTTTAACGACAAGTTGTTTGAAGGATCGCTCAGATTATTGGTTTATTTGGTCGACGCATGCGACAACATTTCTTGGTTTTATTTGTACGAAGAACAAATCAATGCATTAGTCCAGAAATCCACTGATAACGATTCTGATATTCTCCACAGGTTGTTGTGTCTTAAATTATGTGGCGTCTATTTGGAAAAAGAAGAAGTCACAGAAACGGAGCACTTTGGTAAGTTATTGAGCATACTTACGGGTATCGCTGAGAAAATCAATGGGTTGACCGAAGAGGAATATCCATTTTTCTATGAGGCGTTAGATTTAGTTGTTGAGATCGGTCTTTTAATTGCATCTATGCAGCCAGACGAAGTTGAAGGCAAAGAGGAGGATACAACAGAAGTTGAACCAATGGAGGAAGACGAAATAGAAGATACAAGCGCACAAGAAGGTATGATGGAAGGAATCGAAGAAATGTCTATGATTGTTGCCGAGGCTGATGCAAGAAACGCAAGTGCCAAATTGGATTTCCGAGGATTGTATGATAACCTCATCCAGATTACATTCAAACAAGCAGCTTCAATAATTAATGGCGAATTGAACGTTCTAAGATCATTCATCTATGGCAGACTCTGTCTCTTGCTATCAGAGACTAGACAGAGTCCTCAACAAGGCGAGTTCCCTGAAGCCTTAAGGGTGTTCTTCTTGTTTGCTGATAATGTTCTATCGGGAAATTCGCCTGTCCATGTATTAGCGGGCTTGGAATGCACATCTTCATTATTGTTATCCAATTATCGTGAGCTGCTTGGGACTCTCTCCGCGGAAAAAGAATGGAATGATGTATTTGACAAATGTAACCGAATAATAATGGTTTCTGCAGACCAGAATAATCTTGCTGTTTCTCTAAGAACTGATATGGTAATGATTATTGGAGCAATAGGTTTAGTATCAGGCTTACCTCCTGCCAAAGTTAATGATGTATCTTCGATCCTTTTGTCTAACATGGACCATTCAAAGGCGCCTCAAGAAATCGCGGAGGCCATAGATTGTTTTCTTGATTTATTTGGTCCTGATACTTACGATGAATTATTTAAAGAAAAGAATTTGGTGCCAGTTCTAAGAGAAAAAATCATCTCAATTAGAAAGGTGGCTAAAAGCATTGACCCTCGCCCGAGAAAGAATCAGAAACAAGAAGCGGAACTCAGCTTGGTTTGGGATGAGGATTTACTTCCTGATTCTCGAGAAATCAAAGACAGATTGATAGAAATGAGTCAAAACTTGGAAAGATTTGCGAAATACAAGTGCTCAAAATAGATTATAAACAATTTTAATCTGTAAATGATTTCTCAGATTCGTATAGTGTGGCAACCTCAGCATCGGAATCAGCTTGTTCCTCATAATTTACAGGCTTTCTTGGAATTCTTTTCCCACTTATGCTGGATAGCCTGCGTAATTGAGTTGAAACTATATCGATATGAGCATTCATATTAGATGTCTCAGGACATGGAGGAATTCCAGACCTACTTGAATCGGAAAAATCATGCTGAACCTCAGTTTCTGAAATGCTTATTAGGCTTTTCCTCGTCTTATTTTGAGAGGATTTCCGATTTAAGAGATCATCTTTGTCCATCAGTGCGTCCAGAGATCTTCTTGGTGCTAGACTTGCAGGATTAATCCAAAATCGCTCTTCTTCAGATGGAAGAACAGGAAGCGATACTGCTGATTGCTCGTTATTGATGCTGGCAGCAAACACCGTACTCAAATTCGTTATCGTCCACATAAACAAGCTTTTGCCTATTTCCTGATTCAAATCTTCAGGCGATCCTGAAAATATTATGTGACTCCAAGATTGTGAAAGCTTTTCCAGTGAGGTAAAATTCAAAGCCTCATTGTCAACGACTAACTTTAAATGCCTAAAAATGTCTTTACTTATTTCATTCAAATGAAACAAGTTGCTGCCCTGCGTTAATTGCGACTTAATCTTGTCCAGATAATCGCCATCTTTACAGTCTTGTATAATGCTCCAAATAAAGTTTCGAAGGCTTTGCAGCCCAATAAGAGCCTGGTTTTCCTCGACCCACTGCCTAAAAGCACAAGCAATTGCATGAGCCTCAAACTGCTGCAGCTCAATCTCTAGAACAGATCCACCCTTAAACTTTCTACTAAGCATCTCCACTGATGAAGATGGAGCCACAATCTGGTAAATCCTGTCGGTTTCTATACAATTCAGCTCCAGATAATTGCAGATCGTTTTGACCATAAGTGCCACATTTCGAGGACGTTTTGCGGGGCTTCTTTTACTCTCAGCAAAGTGACCGAAATTCATAGAAAGCCTACGGAATATCGACTTGCTTTTCACCAATGGCGCTTTACTTCCGCTTTCTACGCTGCTTTCAGATGCTCTAGGGCTCACAGAAAAGAGGCCCTCAAGCTTCTCATTTGCGTTCAGACTACGTGAGCTGTCTCCCACTGCGGAATCGGCAAGCGAAGTAACGCTGTTAGTTCTACTTCGTACTTTCAGGGTCAAAGAATGAAGACTCTTGAAACCATCTGGAAACCCGGGCTTATGCAATATCATCGAAGATTTGGTCAAAAATGAATCCAAATTCGTGGACTTCTTTTGTACATAAGATTGAACGATTCCATGCAATCTACTTCGGATACGCTCGGTTTCCATGATTTGAACCTCATGGTCGTTAAATCGTAGAATATCTCCCAGTCTCTTCAATCGCGGAAGTAAATTTTCAGCGAAGCTGTCATTAATAGGCTTCCACATAGCTTCTCTTATTAAAGGATGATTCCGTTTAACGCTGTTTGGATTTGACTTGACCGCCATATCATTACCTCTGAAAATAGCCTTGAATTGATTATGATCACAGAGTATCACACAGGATATGTCCGCGTCTAAGTCTAGCTTCATCTGAGAAGTCTTGGAGTTTTCAACCACCAAAGTACATAATCTGTTCTTCCTCTCGCTTTCTTGATATTGTTTAATGTCGTTGTACACATGGAAGACGAATTCTGCATTGTAATCAGTCCATTTATAAAAGATTCTCCCACCAACATAATTTCTTGGTTGGATAACGTCTTGCGCCTTTCTGAAGTTTTTCATGAAATTGTCTGGTTGATCTATCTTGAAAGTGAATGTTTTTCTATAGCTTTCTTCTTCTTGCTGTAAAGCTAGACTTAACGAGTAATTTAAATTATTGAAAGATTTTCTCATATGACTGCTAGAATTTTGTTCATCGCCCAGCTTAATGACGTCTTTCTTTGCGGTAGAAACTTCTGCTTCAATTTGAAAGCAACCATCTAAACCCATATCTTTCAAGGAAATGAGATTAATTTTCGAAAGCTCAAAGAAATCTTTAAACACCATTGCTTTCTTATCTCTGCTAGAGCTGAGAAGCTTTGCTTTCACTGATGCCACTAGAATGGAATCTGATAAAAGAAATATTTTGCAATGTTTATCGTTATGATTCTGACCTATATCGATTTCGGAACCCTCGTAGCATGCTATCAGATGCCTTGATGATTTTATCACATCATCCTAAAAAATTAATAAGAATCGTAAAACTTACCGGCAGATTTTCAATTTCTTGCTTTAGACTGAGGAGCTGTATTTGCAAATCTTGAATAGCCTTGTTCGAGTTCATGTATTCGTTCAGTTTTTTTGCAGCTGCTAAAGCTAGTTGTGCCTGTTCGAAATGAGCATCATCAGGGGCAGAAGCTCCTAGAATCTCTTTCAAATACAATTCATACCTTGGAGGCCTCTGTATCGGCTCAATAAGCAAATCAGTCAACGATAGTTTCATGCTCTTGTCGACAGATTGGGCTTCTCTTACAAAATTCATAAAGTTCTTATTCTTTTCGAGCCATTCGGCGCATAATTTTCTTCTATCATCTTGACCATTAATGTATGACTTGTAAAAGTCTTTTGATGAGTTGAAGTGTTCTGCACATGCATCGAATATGTCGCTACCTTCCGTCTTGAGTTTCTTTAGGAATGCTACCTGCGAATCATACAAAGACTGTAGTCTAGTAAAGAGAATTGCCATTTCCATGTTGTTCAGAATCTTCTTCTCTCTCAACGGTGTCTCATACTTTTCGAGTATAATTTTAAGTTTGGAGACGTAATTCGATTCAGTTTCAAGAAACTCCTTCAATAAATAATCTCTCTTGGACTTTCTCTCTTCTTTCGTTTTTCTACTTACTTTCTTTTCTTCCTTCTTTTCTTGTACTGAAGTATCATGAAGTTCACCCAAAGAATAAATCAGATCAGTCCATTGCTGCGATGCTTCATTTTGTCCTGCCCTGATTACATCAATTTCGTACGTAATAGTTTTCTACAGAATTAGAAGCAAAGATCCAGTTTGACTTACGCTTGGTCGCTCTAGATCATGTAGCTTTCGTGCTATTGCAGGGAATGGTGCCTTTTCGAAACTGTTTACGATCTTCTCAACATGGATTCGATCAAATGCAATAGACTCCCTTGAATATAACCACCTCTTCAGAGCAAAATCTGTTTCAGACAAGGACGATCTTGACGATGCCAGGGAATCAAGAGAAGAATCTGCATATGGCGATGAACGACCACTTACTCTTTTTATCTGTTCAAGATATTGAGTTAAAACTTCCTTTAAAATGCTCTTCATATTCTGGCTATTAGATGTCTTTTTAGGCAGAGCTAGCCTTTTTTGTGGAGATTTTGAAGGCGATTGACTGTCTGGATGGTTGCTCAAGACCAGACCCAGAAATCCGATCTTACTTCGAACCAATGCTCGGGTGCAAGTAGGCTCTGGCTGATTCAAAATAGTCGGAGAGTTTAACAATACTGATATACATATGTAACCTAGATTATCATCATATCCAACAAAGGTATCATGTTCTATAAAGTTCAGGTTTATGATTGAACCATATAGATCAAACCTTTATAAGCAAGGCCAGTAAAAAACCATTTCTCATAGTATCCAGGATACCATGCTGTTCCAGTTAGACTTTCAGTGTGTAACAATGACTTTTGGACAGAATCCGATGTGAGATCATGAGTGAAACCTGCTCCAACTAAAGATTGTGTCCATTTCTATAATCATCAATATCGATATGATCATCAGTACCTCTTGATAATCGGAATTGTGTTGATCTCCTTGGATGCTAAGAGATAACCTTCTTTCTAGCGTAGACGGCATTGTGACTGAGTTGAAACGATCTTCCCCATGTTTGTCTGGCTCAACTTCGTTTATGGGCAACACGGAAAGCAAATTTACCAGTTTCTACAAGTTCCTCGATAAAAAAGGTTTAGAACTACAGAATGGCGAGTTGGTAGTTCTACGAAAATGTGCATCTCTGGACTCACGGCGGAAGGAATATTCAGTGCTTCTTTATAATCAGTCGCTTTTGGAAAAGTGGGTCAAAGAAAGACTTCCCAGTTCGGAGGTCAATGAAGCTCTTAGTGCTTGTATAAAAGTATTTTCTACTATGCTTTAATTAACCGCCCTGAAGAATACCAAGACAATTATCTCGCCGTTTGTGCTAAAGTTTTATGGTTACAAGGACTACTACGGCCAACCGTGTTTAATTATTGAACCGGTTTACAATCTGGACGGGATCATCGCTAGGCTCACTTGTCAGGAAGTTATAGTTGGCCTATTGCAACTATTGCAAGCGTTGGAGTTTCTTCATGAAAGGGCGGGACTATGTCACAATAACGTTAAACTGGGTTGTGTATTCGTATCTGGTATGTCTTGAAAGATCTTCAGGTTTAATGTTTATAGAGGATGGAACATGGAAACTTGGTCGCTTTGAGTTATGCACGAAACTTGCTAGCGATGATGAAACACAGTCAATGGATTCGGTAACGAAAGATTTTACGGATTACTTTGATCTCTGTAAAAGGGCACTAGATGGGAAGGACCTAGACAATTTCTGTCAAGCAGCCATGAAAGATGTTTTGAAGGGATACGACAGAGGAACTTTAAAAGGCCTAAAAGATTTGATGCAACAGACACCACTGGTTCAAATCAACAAATACTTAAGATCCGTTATGACATATGACGCCGATGAAAAAATTGCTTCCTCAAAGTTATGCACAGAGTTGATTTCTTCTATTAATCCCACGTTACTCTTCCGCACTGCTATGCCTTTGCTTTTGTCGGTAAAAATGTTGATGCTGGACTGTAACGCCGCATTATTCATACGTTTCTTTGAAAAAATCCACGAGATGATGCTACAGAAGGATACTGAAACGTTATCATTTGTTAAAAATTCACTGGTTCCTTTTACATACTCCTGTCTGGCTTCAAGGGACAAATATCTAAGAATTGCATTCACTAATATTGGAAGCACATTATTGCCAATAATCATTGAGTCAGTTGGTTCTTGGGAGGATTTAAAAGCGAATGTGATAATTCACTTGGAGGCTGGTATCGAAGATCAAGACAATATTATTCATTTCAAATCTTTGGTCCTACTTTGCCAAGCACTCTGTCACATCGTGGAAAAAGAAAAAGATGTCAATAGTGCAAAATTATCTTTCTATCCTTATGTTGTAAAGTGGATCTATCATGACTCCGTTAGAAAAGAGACTCCGCATCAGTATCTTGAGGCACTATTTCAGTCAGTGGCTTGCCTTTGGAAGAGCGTCGGTATAACCCAGAAACATCAAATGATGGTTAATCTTCAAAGCTTTATCCTATGTTTACTGGACGACTTGAACTCTGAAAACAGAGTGTTGCTGTTGGATGCTATAACTTCAATTAATTTAGACACTGTAAATTTGATGTCGAGTTTCATCAAGCTTCTGGCGGACATCCTGATTATCGCAGATATTGATCTGAGAGTACAATGTGCCAAAAGTATTCGAAATGCGCTAGACGCCATGAAAGGTTTCACCATGTCTGATGATGGGAACAAGTCAGAGAAAGCGGAGCAAACCCCGGAGATTAAGTACTATAGGTCACTCTCTTTAGAAAGAAAAGAGAACTTCAAAGAGCTAATCAGACTACCACGAGCGCACGACATCACGACAAGTCCTGCAACTGTTTCTACTGAAACTACGAAAGAAGAAGCCACAGTTGAGTCTCCAACTGATGCTAAAGCAGTTGATAGCTCACATAATAATCCACAAAGTTCAGGTTGGGACTTTGAAGATGATGGTGAGTGGTGAATAACGTTGTCTGAACGCTTTTAATCTATTTGATCAGTTCCAGTCTGCCTTCTGATTTGGAGGCAAAATAGAGTCAGCCTTTGATGAAGTTCCTCCCTCCTTTTGTTCCTTTTCTAGCTTTTTCTGTAGCTGGCCACCTGTCTTTTGTACTCCGCGTCGCTGTTGCTTTTCGATTCGCTCCTGTGCTGCGTGTGCCCTTCTTTCCCGTTCCTCAGTAGAAACCACCGAAGAATAGGCATCTCTATCAGCTGTTCGACTCACTCCAAAGCAAGAACCCATGCTAATCAAATTTGAAACACTCTGATTTGGACTGTTCCACAAAGCCACCACAACGTTTCTCTTTTGTTTGAGTCCACGAAAATGGCAATGAACTTTTTCCGCTTAGTTGCGGATTTAATGCATTTGGCTTCGATATTAATTCTTATTTGGAAAATTCAGACCTCCAAGTCTTGTGCAGGTTAGTACCTGGTTTAGGAGTTTTGCGTTAACTTTTAAGGAATTTCGTTCAAAACACAACTGCTTTATGCCATAGTTTTCGTCGCTCGCTACCTGGACCTCTTCACTCATTACATTTCCCTGTACTTGACTTCTATGAAGATCTTCTTCATTGGCTCATCGTTTTACATTCTGTACTTGATCCAGGTTAAATTCAAAGGCTCACGAGGACCGCAAATTGACACATTCAAAATCGAATACATCATTGGGACTGCCCTTTTACTTGCGCTCATATTTAATTATGAGTTTTCATTTATGGAAATCACATGGGCCTTTTCGATTTACTTGGAGGCCGTTGCTATTTTGCCACAACTCATGATGATGCAGCGCACTGGTGAAGCTGAGACAATAACTACTCATTACGTGTTCGCTTTGGGGGCTTATAGAACGCTTTACATTGTGAATTGGATATACCGCTGGTACTTTGAAGATCACTATGATTACATTGCATGGGTTGCTGGTATTGTTCAATCAGGCTTATACGCTGATTTCTTCTACATTTACTTTACAAAGGTATTGAAGGGTAAACGATTTGAACTTCCAGCTTAATAAAGAGGATTTATTCCACATTTATTCTTCCTCAGTGTGTCTTTTCTTTTCCCCTGAGTCTGCATGCTCTAGCCAAGAGATATCCAGCGATTAGTATTAAGTGACCAGAGAAGCACACACCATACCAACCATTCAAACTATCCCCAAGAGTCAGAACCGCAAAAGGGATAACTGCATAATACAAGATGTAGTGGCTGGCAAACCATGCACCAAAGTTGCATGCAGCCAAAGCGTACGGCATTAAATGGTGAGGATCCTGGCCAAGAGGTTCTTTGCCTGGAAGAACTTTTTGCAGTAATTCAAACAGAACAGGCCATGCTGTTGTCCTAAATTCTCGATCCACAGTTGTCAGGGCTGCTCCAGTTAGAAATGTCAAATAGTACCCAGGATAAAAACCATGCCAAAAAGCAGAACATAGATAAACTAGAGAAGTAGCTAGATGAGTCCACTTACGCGGCACTTTTTGCTTCTTATCACTCGATTCATCTTTTGGTATCATGTCCCTTGCAAAATCCATGACTCTGAAAAACACATACTGTTTCAGCCAATGATGCGTTTTTTGATTCCATTGTCTTGATATTGTCTGAAAGCTCATTGCCGTCTCAATCTTACAGGGCGCAACATTAGCCATCCCATCCCAGGAGACCACTAATTTCTCATTGAGTTTTGTCATATCATGCGTTACTTCCTCTTCTACCATTTTGATTACTTCAGGAATTGTTTCTTTCCCCTTTGTGTCTGTCAGATTAAAATTATTCTCTTTCTCTTCCGGAGATACATGTACCGGTCTTATTCCGAATCCCATAGAAATACAAGCTCCTTCTGCTATTATCCAAACAAAGTAGAATTTAGCTTTAAAAGCTTGAAGCGATACATAAAAGTATAAGCTTTTGTAAAGTAAATTAAGAATAGATGTAGGTAATGATACAAACTCTTCCGTCTTAAAGTAATTTGTTGGAAAGTAGATAGACGCAAATATATGAAAGAATGCGAACAAAGCGGAAGAAAGCAAACGCTTCATCGAAGGTACCAGTGTGTTTCTAACAGTAAGGTTGAATGAACCGTAATCATAATCAGCATTCCTATGATATTCATCTTCCACGAACCTTTGGTTTATCCAGGCGTCATACTCTTTAAATTCCATTGATGGCCCTGCAAGAAAAGTCGGGAAGTAGAAGATGAAACCAAGGAACTCCAGAAAACCAGGAAATTCAGATGGATGGATCGCATACTTTCTCTGCTCGGGTGATAAATCTTTGTCTTGACAAAGACCATCCCATACATTCCACGCAAACTGCATCACTTTGACAGATATCACCATCATTGGACCAGTGAGATCAACAACATTATTGGGATTGTAAAGCTGCCTGTAGATGTGACAATAGGACAGATGGGCCATCATCACACAAAATATCACGATCGGAATGGTTCTTGCAGGCTTCTTCTGAGACATATCAGAAGTTAAAGCAACAGTGCTTGAAATGAGCCACTTCAGCAAAAAGTATGCGTAAAAACTGCTGCCCATAAAATGCAGAAAGCCAAAGAAACCATAAGCAAAGTAACCAATAGTCATTCCGCATATAACGTTGTACAAGTGCCTCTTCCAGGAATCCTCTAGGCGTGTGGTTCTCGCAACTCTGCCATCAATTGATCTCTTGCTACCATCTTTTGGTGAAGCAACTGAAACTTGATCCCAAGGGAACAGATACAAATACAAGAAGCCAAGAGGGTAATTTATCAAAGCACAGCCAATTAGAAGTAATTGATCAGAAGGGAGCATCAAACTTGAGAAATTTGTGCTAGTGATTTCTAAGCACGTGCCCCTTTGTCACGTTCGTTTGAAAGTGATTTAGAAAACGACAAAAGCTTGACGAAGGTTAATTCCACAGGAGGCTAAGTTTGTTTGGTCAGCGCAATGGCACAATTACAAGCGAATGAATTTCGACAACGGTCCTGATCGAATTTGGGAGTATCAGCTCAAGTATCAACCTATAGACCCTCAAAAAATTCAAAGGTACGATAAAGAAGTGGTAACAAGGAATGATCAAAAGTTATGTAAGAAGGAGAAGTCCAGATTTAAATTCCAGACTTCCCTTGATAACATGGATGAGTTCAAGAATTTAGAGGCAATACCCTCCTATGACTTCAAGAAGATCACTTTTGAGCCAAACAGTGTCAAGTCTGTTCATAGGTCCAAGTCTGGTTCATTGGGTGTTTATTTTGCTGTGTTGAAGAATGGGCGCACAATAGCTTTGAAACCTCCAGCTCATTCGATGGCATCTGAAGTTGTCGCTTCTGTAACTGCTATTGCTCTTGGTGTATATACTCCCAAGTTCTTTGTTCTAAGGAACAATAATGACTATTCTTATGATATGTTGGAGTGTTTGAAGGCAGTTGATCCAAGTAAGGCAATTGTTGCAAGACTTTTTGATCAAGCCTTCATTATTCACAAGGAATACATAAGAGGTTGTATTATATCTGATCTGCCCGTATATTTCCCTAAATTCTCTTTTGAAAGTGAGGAAGGCAAACAGTTGTTGCAAGATATGGGTAAGATGCTTGCTTTGGACATCTTCATGAACAACAGCGACCGGTTGCCTTTGATCTGGAACAATCAGGGGAACGCAGGCAATGTTTTTGTTGAGCTATTGTATGGCGATTACAATGCGCCAGTTTCGTTTAAACTCGTCAACTTGGATTGCCAGTTGCGCTCAATTGATAAGAAGATGTATCCTTCTGAGTATGAAACATACTTTAAACGTGTTCAAGTATTTCTAAACAAAGTGTTTGCCTTTGAGTGGGAACAAAGAATAAGAAGCGATCAAGATGTTGTAAAGCTTATGGGCGAGTTTCATCATGTCATCCAGATTCTAAGAACATGGATGAAGATTGATATTGATCTTGTTCCGAGTGCGCATATTCTATTTACTTCTTTCCGTGATACACTGCGCTCTTTCCAAGGAAATTCTGAATGTTCAGGCAAGATTCTCGATGCCATTAACTTGTCTTTTGATTACCTTAATAACCTTGAACCAGAACGCATGGTGATAACTGGTCTTACTGGCATTAACCGTGAGTATTTGATAGAAATGATGAAGTTGATATCAGACTGCCTTGTAGCCAATAAAGTTGAATAGATTTTCTTTGTTCTCACGATGATTGTGGATGACAGTGAACCATGTGTGGTGTGCCTGGAAAAAATACGAAATCGGACAGTTTTGAAGGATTGCCAACATTGCTTCTGCTTTCACTGCATTAAAGAATGGGCAAAGATAAGCCCGACTTGTCCTCTTTGTAAGAAATCGCTCACCGTCGGATTATGCGATATCAAAAGCGAGACCGACTACAAAGAATATGTATTCGATCCTCCGTTGGAAAGGCCGCGTGGTTATGGAGTGTCATACTCTCGAATACCGTATCGTGTTGTCATGCCAGAAGATCGAGAACATCCTAGCGAGCGAACACGGAGAAACGAAGCATGGGCAGCACGCATTGAGCAGCGAGAAAGCGACACCATAGCTTTCAGAGCATCTATTTACGAGAAGAAATTATTCGCTAATTATGTTGGAACAAATTCAGAGTCCAGATACCAGAATGCAACTGATGTTCTCAACCCGCGACTGTTTTCTCAGTACCCTACACGTCTTGAAAGATTACGGCCTTGGATACGGAGGGATCTTTTGGCCTTATTGCATGGTGATATTCAAAGCGTCAACATCGTTTATCATTTGGTCATAAGTCTATTGTCAAAGTATCATCCACAAACTGAGGATTTCATGGCTCCTCTGCGACCATTGCTTCATGAAAGAACAGAGCATTTTGTACATGAGCTGGTTCAGTTTGCACGATCTCCATTTAGTGTATCCACATATGACCAAACAGTTCAATATGGAAGCGTTTCAAATGATGTTTCAACATCAGCGGAGCATAATGATGGCTCAGCGATTGAACCTACGCGAAAGCGACCCAGAGACGAAGATGGCGATGAAAGAAGTCCTTCGAAGAGATCGTAGTCCAATTTTCAGTTAGCAGTTGGCATTTCCGTGCTTTGTACAATAGAGATCATATTCATATCAAAATGTCGGTCGCAACATGTTTTACCGCTGTTGTTTCAGGTTTTCAAAGTTCATAAAATCTCCTTCATACTCGATGCTGAATAGTCATTTCAAAGTTGTGCGTAGTAGCACAGGGAAGGTATCATCGTTACAAAGTTGCCTTAACGATTTCTAGAGGGATCTTAAAGATGTTTTAAGCGCAAATGATGGACAATCCTTAAAAACATCAACGGATATGTTAAAGGCATCAAAAGCAACCAGAGCATCACTTCCGGTTACGCCAATGGCACAGAATATTCTTGATGATACTCACAAGCAAAAGAGAAGAAGTGCTCAAGTTAAAACTTCAGCAAGATCGACAACAAAGTCTAGAATCTCTGTGACAGGAGCTAAAAGTGGCAATAACAGATTGATAAGTGAATATTTCAAGACCAAGAAGGCGCCGGCTTATGCTCGTTTTAAAGATGTCCTTCAAATGGATACTCCGTTTACTCCGCACCATGTTAAAGGCTCATCATGTGTTGATTTGATCAAACTTGCAGACGCTGTTGAAAAGGTCATGAACTTTAGTAAAGCACGAGGACTCAACGGAATAATATTTCACGGAGCACAGAAAGCCATTGAGACAATCTACGGAGGAGGCATTTGTGTATCAGATTTAGATCAATTGTTAGAAATTGGATTGAAAGGAAACTGGTTGTTGTGTGAAGGATGTTTATGGAAGAACGAAAATGGCCACTTTGTTCCCTCTGTAAAGTTGTTGAAACCTTCGGAACAAGAGTCATTTGATCATGAAAAGAGACTGACAATGTTCAAAGAGTTGTATGAAGCACACATCAGCACGAAGGGAAAAGATCAGCCGGAATCTCCTCTAGTTGAAGTAAAGCACGCGCTCAAAGATTCTGATACCAATGGGTTTGCTTCCAAATTGATACAAAGTAGCAAAGAGGGAAGAGAAATTAGAAAAAAGGACGATATCAAGAAAGTCACATCATTATACAAAGTATCGGCATTATCTTCCGGTGAAACAAAAGAAGAGAGTATTGAAGATTTAAAAGCGAAGGGACTTTCTTTGATGGAGAGGATTCGCTTGAGAGAGGAAAGAAGAAAGGCTCAACAAGAGTCAGTCGGTGTCGATTCTGCAGAAAGATTAGCTTTGTCCAGACTACCGAGAATAGTTAACACGGTTGAAATGTAGGAGTATATTATTTAGATCTGATTATGTCTTAGGGCTTTCAAGAATTATGATAAAAAGACGTACTATTTACGTGACATGGTTAAGAAAGTTATCACAAGTATGGGTTCACTTAATTGCCCCATGAGTGAAAAGGAATGTACAGAATCCTTGTATAAGCTGCATTCATTGTATCCTCAATGGCTTATCATTGAGAAGACTGAGTTCGGAACATTGATGAAACTAGGGTCGAGTTTGACACGGAATGATG
Organism: Amoeboaphelidium occidentale; assembly: GCA_023515795.1. Lineage (NCBI taxonomy): Eukaryota > Fungi > Aphelidiomycota > Aphelidea > Amoeboaphelidium > Amoeboaphelidium occidentale. The sequence goes on along the minus strand of JALGPX010000013.1, from coordinate 40,807 downwards.
TTGTCAAGAGTTTAGAAGATAAGTTATCAAAATCTTCGAGCGCATGAGCTTAATAGATACGTTCATCAATTCTTACAGTGATGCGCAGAGTCTTTAGGAATCGCAAATGATAGCATTCATCGTATGCAATGAGCAAACGAAGTTTTATAAAAAGTTGTAACAACAAGCGGCTGATCTTGCTAGTTCCAAGAGTTTCCTATATAAGGAACAATTTCTTTGGTGTGTGACTTTACGAGGCCATCAATGTTTCGCTTGGAGTCATTGCTTGATCGGATTGGGTTGTTATGCGATCATACTCTGAATGACTTTGACAATATAAGAAGGGCTTGTCATCCGAACAAACTTTTCTGCAGTTTATGGTACGACCTTGACTTTCTTTGTAATCACTTACTCTTTGTAGCAAAGTTCTCCATCCTTAAAGGACAGGATTAATAATTTGAACCAAGCAACTTCTCCATCATCTTCGAAACCAGAAACAATTAATAACTCTTTTAAAGGTAATAATGATTACGTGTCTAACTGATCATCTGTTGTAGGTTACTCTAAACAAGAATCAGCTAAGAAAATGCCACGTGAAACAAGTCAAGAATCAAACAATGAAACCGTCCGCAGGGTGTTGGACGTGAACAATGAGATCAAATGGGCTGTCTTCAAGTATGACAGACAGATCATCACAGTTGCTGAAGGCAGTGGTGATTTGGAAGAACTAAAGACTCATTTGGATGAGTCGCAGGTGTTGTATGGTTACATGCGTGTTCAATTAGGTACTGATAAGCGTAACAAGTTTGTATTTATCAGATGGACTGGTGAGAATGCTCGTCCTCTGCAAAAGGCACGCGCTCTTGATGATTGCAAACGTGTTCAAGAAACCGTAAAGGTTTACCACATTGAGTTGACTGCAATGAAGAAGGGTGATTTGATTGAAAAGGCAATGATTGACCGTTTGCAACAAGCTGCTGGTGCCAACTACGATAAAGAGCAGAATGCATCTCCAACAACTAATTCTGTATTGGGATTGAACTCATACAAGAATTCTAGTAAGCAATTCTTCCAAAATATTGAAAAGAAGGGTACTCTTCAGAAGGTTGTCTATGAGACAAAGGTAATATTTATATTTGGCCGTTATTCTTAAACTTTTTAGGCATTGCCAAAGACTACACCTGTCGATCTAGGAAACAGACAAATGACAGCTGCAGCTTCTCAGGCTAAAGCAAACACTGTTGATTTGACCATTCACAAGAATGTTGCGCAAAATGTCTAAAAATTCTCTATAACATAAAATCGATTTGTCATATTATCCAGAAGTCATCTTTCTTGCTAGGAAGATTTACCAGCTTCGTGACCACCAGTCCTTCAAACTCTTGAGTATAATCAAATGTAGGCAGTTTAGTTATTTCCATATGAGGGAGCAATTTAGATATACATTTGAATTTCTTCTCAAACTCTTCTCCGTAGAATTGCAGTTTCATGTTCCGGTAATTGTTGCCTATGATCACTACTCCCTCCAACACGTCTGGGCAGAAATTAGAGCTAAAAATGTTTTCGTAAAGATACAAAGGGCATCGTGGCATGTACACCAAAGTATTTGGTGATATTGAACGCTTTGCTTCCTCATTAACTTCAATTAGTTCATAGCCATGATCACAAAAGATTCTCTTATCAACATCATCCATAATCGGGTCATAAGCTAGAACGTCAATATTCCCAAGAAATTCTTTCATGATATTCAATAGGGCGAACTGTTTTCGTGAGTTGGAATACTGCAAACTGCCTATCCCATAACACAATATGTTATCAACAGCGAAACTTTCATGCCGGAGCCACGACTCAACCATTGAGCGTGTTATCTTTTTGCTTAGTTCGGACCTATTAAAATAAGCACCAACATCATGCTAAAGTCACCGATCATATTGCAGATACTTTACAATTGTCTCCATGGAAAATCCAGGGCCGTTGACTTTAAAGGTATCATTGGAAGAGCCAATATTCCGCGCTCTAATGCGCCTTCTGCTTTGAACAAGAATAAATCCGTCGTCGTCAACCATCATTTTCTATTGAGTTTAGAAAATTTTCCTTTCACGATTGAACTTCAGCTTCAGAAAAGATGCAACACGACGAAGTCATTTGGCAGTCAATTAACCAGTCCTTCTGTTCATACAAAGTGAAATCGAAGACGCAAAACTTTTGCAGGAACGAATATAACGCGACTGGTCTTTGCAATCGACAATCATGTCCCTTGGCAAACAGCAGATATGCCACGATCAAAGAAGAGAATGGCATCCTTTATTTGTATATGAAGTCTATAGAGCGCGCGCATAGTCCATCGAAAATGTGGGAGCGCGTGAAATTATCAAAGAATTACCAAGAAGCACTGGCAAAGATTGATGAACAGTTGATTTATTGGCCAAAGTTCATTATACACAAGTGCAAACAAAGACTGACAAAGATAACTCAGTATCTGATCAAAATGAGGAAGTTGGCATTGAAGTCTACACCTAAACTGATCGGAGTTAAAAAGAAGATCGAAAGGAGAGAAGCAAAGAGAGAATTGAAGGCTGAGGCTGCGGCAAGATTAGAGCAAAGCATTGAAAAGGAACTTCTACAGCGTCTCAAGTCCGGAACTTACGGAGAAATGTATGACGACATCGTCAATATGAACACGAAAGCTTTTGATAAAGTCATGGATGAAGTTGAAGAAGTTGAATTAGAAGATGAATTCGTAGAAGATTTATATTCCGAAGAAGAGGCAGATGACGATGATGAAGATTTAGAAGGTCATTATACATTGCGCCCTGAAGATTTTGAAGATTTCTCTGATGATTCTGGTATTGATCATGATGATGAAGATGATGCTGCGGCAGACCAGAAGCCACCAAGGAAGAAGAAGCAGAGGAAATCAATCGAAATTGAATATGAAAATGAGAACGATGTTGTGCTCTCAATAAATTAGTCTAATTGCGTGTTGTAAACGGCTTGAAAATTGGCCTCGCCGTGCTTTTGCTTGCGACGAATGAGGGAATTCCATGATCATCATTTCGATTACGCTGTGATTTTAAAATGCAACAGTGACGAGGAAGAAATTACTGAAGTTGCATTTCTCCTGCATGGGCTCAGGTCTAAAGGGCTGGACTATGAGTTGGTCCAATTGAAGGACAAAGGAAAATTGGCTGTTTTGGTCAGATGCACACAAGAAAGGCTACATAGAGAACATATTAAAGAGACCGTTAGCGATGTTGTGAATGGAATAGGCTCAGTTGATATTAATGATCTACAGTCAATGCTCACGAAGGGTCAGCAACGAAATGCTCCCTTTGCAGTGAGTTCTTCGCATAGACTGCGCTTAGTTTACAACGTATTGACAGGACCAACAGGCGAAATTGGCGGCCTAAATTTGTTTGAGAATCCATTATGGAAGCCAAGAATTGAAACAATCTTTGCGTTGCAACATCGAAAGTATAATAAGGACTTTCTGAAAAAGCTTCGTTCGACTTATTTTCTCAGCATTGGAGATTTGACAGAAATTAGAGATCATTTTGGGCACTCTATTGCGCTGTACTTTGACTTTCTACAGTTTTACCTCATTGCACTCATGGTTCCATCCATACTCAGCCTGCCTATTTATTGGTTCGGCTTGCAATTTTCTCCGTGGTTTACAGGACTGGTTTGTTTGTGGGGTTTGATTTTTGTTGAATTTTGGGCTGTGCGCGAACAGAGATTGAGTTTGTTGTGGGGTTGTCAGAATTGCTCCAAAGAAGATGAAGTCCGAGGCGGATATGTCCCGGATGTTATGGAAAGAGACATGATAACTGGTGAGATGATCATGGATAACATTTTCTGGAAAGACTGGATCAGGTCTGGGATAACAGTTTTAATTATTGCTCTTCTTTCGCTTACTCTTGCCTTCTTGGTCTTTGTTATTTTCTGTATTCAAATGGTAATCGATAGCGCTTACGTTGGTCCATTCAAAGAGTATATTACTTTTGCTCCGACTATCGCTTATGCAGGTTTGATACCTCAATTTACTGGGTTTTACTATGCTACTGCTAAAAGACTAACAGAATTTGAGAAACCGAAATACCAAAGATCATTTGCTCATTCTCTTAATCAAAAGATTTTTCTGGCAAACGCGATAATTAATTTCAGTGCTCCTTTGATGTATGGACTTGTTTTTGTTCCTTTTGGAAGCTTCATCACATCCTATCTGGAAGGCTTTCTCCCAATTAAAGAAGCACATTTGGATGTAAAAATGTTTGAAGGCCAAGTTGTCTACTTTATTCTCACAGGGCAATTGATTAATTTTTTCATGGAGACAGCTCTGCCTGTAATTTTGCGAGATGTTCCAAAGTTGTTTAACAGAAAGGGTTCTGAATCCACAAAAGATACCGATTTGGTTGATTCAAGTCATGTGGAGAAGATGACTATCGCTAAACAGGTCGAGGAAGAAGCAGCACTGCCTGATTATAATGTGAATGATGATTACAGTGAAATGGTCATCCAATTTGGCTATGTAACCCTATTCTCGTGCGTTTACCCGTTAGCAGCCTTGTTCTCTCTGATAAATAATTGGATTGAAGTGAGATCTGATGCTTTCAAGATTTGTTTCAATACACGACGCCCCATACCGACAAGAGAAGAAACAATTGGACCGTGGTTACAAAACATGAAGCTTCTAGTTTGGACATCGTTTGCTGCAAACAGTGTATGGATTTATTTCTACAGAAACCCAGACCCTGACTTTAAAGATCCATGGTTGTGGGTCTCAGTTTTGGCAGCAATTATCTTCTGGGAGCATATTTATTTTGCTTCTGACCATATTGTCAAGTTACTGATTGAATCATTTCCATCTGCCGCGAGGGCACAAGCTAGGAATGTGGAGTACAAGCGTAGAAAAGATGTTATTCAGACAATAAGCAGCCCTGTTGCGTTAAGTTCCACTATTTCGTCTGCTGATTTTAATGTATCAAATGCTGAAATCGATACTTTGAAGGAAGAAATCAAAGCGAAATTCAAATCAGAATAAAATTTATATCTAAGTCAATTAACTATCAGGTTTAGAAGGAGATCTTAGCCGCGATGGCTTGTACATGTTCTCCAGTGACGAAATTGATGATGATGAGAGTCTAACGTTGTTTCTGCTGCTTAAAACTGGTATCCTTGATTTGAAAATTCCAGCGTTCGAACAAGTTCTTTCTAGGCTTGTCAGAGAGTGAGACTGTGACTTTGAACCAGATAATGCATGAGACGGAGATCTTTCCAGGCTTGCTGATGTTGGTTGTTTAACTTTTTCCAAAGATTTGGGCGTACTTGGTAAATCTTCACTCAACCTATGATACTTGACAGGAGAAGTTGGAGTAGAGTCTTGTCGTTCTATGTGCCTTTCCGTGTGTTTCTCTGTTGCTTGATCATTTGTGTTGTAGTCGCGTGCTGATGATCTGCTCGGTGAAACAGGACTGAGCTCATGAATAGACACTGAAGTCGAAGAAAGATATCGGTACGGGTCAAAAACGCTAGCATCTTCAGCCGACTCCGCAGTTTCGTCCTCAGCTTGTGACAACCACGTCAAAACTTCATCCATAATGGCCTGATTATGATGTAAGATTCTAAAGCATTAGCTCTAGTGAGTAAATGTAAACTAACATATTCTCAGAGAACTGGCGTTCAAGATTCGCGACATCCACTAAATCCAACGCCAGGAAGTAATCATTGAAGTGTTGTTGTTCTTGATCATAGGTTGTCATGTCTCGCCGTTGAGGTCCAAAAATAGAGTTCCAGCTTTCCGAATGGCGAAAATGTGAGGAAAATTCTGAAATGAAGTTCTCCGGCATAATCGAAGTCCACTTTCGAGATGTAAATTTGATTTTGCCAATTGAAGTGCGAGTGTCAAAACCTTTAGACTTTCGTGCTTCTTTGAAGAACACTCCGCCAAAGTAGAGCCCATTTGAGTAATCAATGTCAATTGAGGTTTGGACAACGGCGGTAAAGTAAAGCACGCGTTCTGCATTAGCTCTCTGTGGTATATCATTGCGAGTTGGCATAGAACGCGAGACAGCTTTTGTGAGACTGATTATCATGATTACAGCTTTGCCTTCAAATTACAAGCCCCTCGACTTATTACGACCTTCTAGTGGTATTTGAGCTGTAAAGTTTCTTTATCACTCTTTTCCTTTCAACGATGAACAAATTTGCAGTATTGCGCCCAAGTAATGCAAAAGTTCAGCAAGAATCTTTACCAGAACGTAAACCGGAAAGAAAGCCAGAACGCGCAGTAACTGTGATGAATGATGAGCGTGCAGCACGTATGGATATCGTTGAAAATGTTAGAAATGAAACGCCAGTGATGATGCTGGGTGATCATAATACACACGTCCTTGATCGCAATTCGATATTGGCCAAAGTACCTTATGGTAAAGAATTCAGATTTCACGGAAGAGTACTTGCGAATTGCATACGGGGTCGAGTATCTGTCATGGGATATACTATGAGCTCATCTGATGATTTCATGTTGACGTGTTATGCCCCGTTGTGTTTACCTTCGGTATCGTTTACATCTGAGGCTTCTAGTGATGACGAAAGAGTTTCTGAACTTATAAATTATTTCAGTGAAGCTGCTAAAGCCTTCGTGTTTAACTGCACCAATGAATCCGTCTTGCTTTTGGCGAGATTAAATGATGGTTTGGAACAGCTCGATTCAATTAACGTCGGAGGAAAGATATTTAGCGGATTACAAGGATACGAATTTGAAGGCTTCTTTCCAAACACTCTTTTAGACGCTGGTGTATTCTCATTCAGTGAAGAATGGAGCAAAGCTGCTGATTCTATTTGTGGAGCAGAAAGCTTGCAAAGGGTCGTGGTATATGGCCTTAAGAATTCTGGAAAATCCACATTTTGCAAGTATCTAGTCAACAGAATGCTGGCCTCTGGTATTAAACGCATTGCCTATCTGGATTCTGACGCAGGGCAATGCGAATTTAGTCCTCCAGGATACCTTAGCATTGTTCTCGTAGAATCTCCGCTGATAGGGCCCAATTTTACGCATATGAAGAAGCATGTCATCAAGTCTTGTTTCTTTGGAAATGTGGCCGCAGATGCAGATCCAGATAGGTACTTGCAAAATGTTCTAGAATTATACTCCTTTTACAAGAACAACATGATGTCGCATAACATTCCTCTGGTTATAAATACTCATGGGTGGCTTAAAGGACTTGGATACGATGCTTTTGTGCAATTCCACGACACAGTTCAACCAACTGCTTTGTTCCAACTTACTCAGTTAAACAAGAAGAATAACGATGTTCCTAGCATTGAAGGTGAAATTTTAATTCCATCAGCTTTAAATGGCAAGTCTTGCTTATCGGCAAAAGACGTGAGAACATTATCTATGGCATCTTATTTTGCTCTTGCTGGAGAACACGAAAAGTTTGGTTATCAGTTGTACGATTTCACGCCATTTAGTAAGCGTGTGCCTGTCTTTGTTTCATTTGATGATATCAGTGTTGAAATTAAGGACGCTGAAGATTTAGAACCTCTTGACAAACTTTTGGTTCTGAACGCATCTGTGGTATCATTGCAAAAGAGTAACGGAGATCACTTAGGTTTGGCTTTGATTAGAGCAATAATTCCTTCTAATGGTATTGGCAAAACAAAAGGAGGTTATTTTATGGTTTCTCCGTACTCTGCTGAAGAATTGCATCAAGAGAGTGTTAATGTAATGGTTCGGCGGAATATCAATTTACCTCCAGAACTTTTCTTCCTTGACAGAGAGTCAAATATTCCTTATGGTGATCTATACCACGCTGAATCTGTACAAATGAAGCATTCTGTCAGAAAACCTCGAAGGAATCTTTTGCGCAAAAGGCTATCGGGTCCTTAAAGTTGACCGCGCCATGTTGATTTGTTTGTTTGTTGTTGCATCTTTTCCAGCTTTTGATGTCGATTGTAACAAGTGACCAAGAAGAAGTCAAAGAATTGTCTTCACTGTATTTGACTAATGAATCTGTGAACGAGAACAGCAATAACGACGATGATCTGTTTTCTGAGGATGGACAACATGTTAGAACGGTGGAACTGTCAGAATCAATAAACGAGCTATCAAGAATAATCGACTGGGAAGAGCTTAACAGCGCGGTCACTTCGCAGGAACGCTCTGATCATAGGGAAACCCAGAAGCTTGAAGGGACACATTTGTCGAACGTAACTGGAGAATTACCAACATCTTCCATGTTCATTAAATCTTCACCACTTCGTTCACAAATCGATAGAAGAGTGCAACGAAGTGCTTCAAAGAACGGTACGCCAACAGCTAACGGCTCTTGGAGAGAGCGTGAATTATTGGAGGAAATTTACAAGTTGAAACGGGACTTGGAGATTGAAAGGCAACATAGCTACGAACTAGAATTACATTTGCGACAGGCTGAAGTATCCGAAAGACACTTTGAAGAACAACATGATCAACTCTTAAAGAAACTACAGTCGTTCTATTCGCTGGGAGACAAAGTTGAAGAGTTTTCAAAAGAGAATGCAGAACTTAAGGCGCGTAATGTTTCCCTAGAAAAGGAACTTCAAGAAATTAGGATCACTTTTAAAGCCTTCGAAAAAGAAGACGCAAGTTTAAAGGAAAACAATCAGGAACTTATGCGACAAGTTGAAGCGTTACAGAGGGAAAAGCAAACTTTGAAGATTGAGCTCGAACGATCTTTCACGGAACTGGCAAGTTTAAAGGACACTGTAAATTCTAAGGAGGGTACAATTAGAGATTTTGAAAGAAGAGAAAACAGAGAAGTTGTATGGCTCAGGGATCAGATGGAACGTCATAAGGAGCAAATTGATTATCTTCAACAATGTCTTGAAAGAATGAATCTTAACGTTATTTATGGAAGTTCTGTTGAAACTTCTTGTCCTAATTTGCCTCAGGTTGAGACTTCTGAAAGCCGTGTGGAATCACCTAATGGACCAAACTCAGCATCTGATGGTGAAGATTTGTCCAGCAAGATAAATAGCTTGGAAGAATCCCTTTCGAATCTATGCATGAAAAAGGATAATTTAGAGGCCGAGTACAGAAAGCTACCGATTGCAATCAGTACGTCTGCGACAAGGAGAAAGAAGGGAGAAATCGAGGACAAGCTCGATGATGTTGAAGCACACATCGATTCTATTCGTCTTCAGCTACGATATTTACGTGCCCATTAATTATTAGCTGAAAATATATTATTGGAGTTTCAACGATAATCATTCTTAACTTATAAAGCCTTTGTTTTGTCTACACTCTTCTATCGTAGCTTTGAGTGCATTCGTCTGATCTTGTGAGAAAGTTGGCTCAAAGAGTTGAATAGAAGTATAAATGTTCCTGAAGAGGACATCCAGAAACAAATCTTCTGTGTCGAAATAATTGATCTGTGTTCGGCTTAACACTAACGCGGAGAGTCTCTCAGCCGACATAACGATTTTGTGGGCTTTATCATATACTGCACGACTACTGAGATCGATACCATCAAAAATGATTAATTGAAGCGTAGTAATTCTTCTTATTGAAACATTTTCAGGTTCAGAACTCAAGCTATCGCTCCCAAGAAACATCCTATTAACCCAGCGACATTTATCCAAAAGCTGAAGCACCGAGCTAACCGAGCTCTTCCCACCCACAAGAACGATATTTGTGGGACATAGCGTAGTGTGAATAGGAAATGACTCAAGATACTCCAAAAACGAAAGCCACTGTTGGACAGATACATTGATTAAATGGAGGTTCGTCAAGTATAACAAATTGAAGCTATTCAGCATTTCATAAAACTCCATCCATGTAGTAAATTCTGGGTGGACCGCAACTTCAAGGGTCTTTATGGGTGTAAGCCGGATTGACTGCAGTTTCGCGATGGCATCTAGGCATGTTTTTGGCAAATTCGTACTCAAGGCCTGTTGTATAGTCAAACGAAGATAAGTTTGCTCCCCACACACATAAATAATGATATCAACCAGTTCATTATGCAGTGCAACGTCGTCTTCTGAAGCTCCTCCATCCAGTCCTTCAAAATCGTTGATGTCAATTATGTGATGTTCAGCTCCAGGCTGAACCCTGTCATTCATAGTGTGCGCGTAACAGAATACCGCAAAGCAAAGCATACACGTGAGTCTCAATATAATATTCATCCTTCGCTCACTTCGAAAAGAAGATAGAACCCCTGATACTTGGGATTCATGCCCCTGGATTATCTCGCTTTCTGTTACTGGTAACATTCAATAGCACCTTAAGTCTTAAGAATATAGCCATATTTAATATATATCTGGTTTCGTCGTTTTGAACTGTGTCATAACCCAAACCATCGCAAACTTTTTGCCCATGTCCTCGCTTCTTTCGACAACCATGGAAAGCACGATAGCTGAGATTAAAACCAACTTGGTTGCCTTAAGAACAGACACGAACCATACAGAACAGTATAATATCATCATTGAAGAATGTATGAATAATCCCGCACTATTCGTTCAGCTTTTGAAAGGCATAAAAGCCGGTGAAGATGCTGCAGTGCTCCGGAGAGAGGTTGCATACGCTTTTCAAGTTCTTTTCTGGAATGACTGTTACGATGAAGATGAGACAGAACAGTTCCTTAAAGTTCAAGTAGAAGGGCGTGAGATTTACCGCTACTTGCTAGACTTCATTGAACAGAATTACTCGCAATCATGGGATTGTCTTCTATTTGTATGCAGCTCCTTGAAGATATTACAAGGCTTAACGGATATGCAGAAGATTAGCCAAAATGTCCTTGCGTTATCTTCCGTCGAAGGCAAAGAAGAGATGATGGAATATTCCCTGATTAAGTTTAAATGCGTCCTGCTCCTGAGCCACCACAAAGAAGAAGAAGTCCTGAACTTGTTTACTCAACTCAGCTCGGATATCGAGAAGGGATTCCTAGATTTTGTGAGCGATCCGGATGGTTCAGCAGGGAACGTAAACAGAGTTAAGCGATCGGTTGGTGTTTTGACATCGTTTATATCTGGTTTAATGACTGTGATATACAAGAGAAACTACTTGTTTTTCTATCAGTCTATTGATTTAATGTGTACTTTGTACAATGAAGTTCAATCCCTTTTGGGCTCGTTGTCTTCAAACACTTCTGCATTCGTCGCGTTCAAGCTCAAATCCTTGAAAAGATCAATGAAAAATGCTCTCTTTCATATCGTGAAGAATTATTACAGTATGGTGAAAGTAGAATACTTGAAGCTGATCATTGTCGATACTCTTGAAAAGGGAAAGGAAGATTTAAAGCAGCTGCGTCAAATTCTTTCTGTTAACGGTATAAATTTATATGAAGATGCTGCCGCCAAATCTGCAGCTTCTGGAAAAGCTTCTGGGGGAGATGATATATCCGTTGAAGATAAATGCAATTTATTGATCTCTGGAGTATTCTTAAACTATTCAAAGACTTCATCTAGTCAGCCTATTCTAGAGATACCAATGGAACTACCATTAGAATTAAAGATTGAGTTATTAATTGATGGAATTACTAGTCACGAAAAATATTCAGAGATGTGCTCTGAGCTAAAGCAGAAATATATTGTCCTTCTTCAACAGTACGTTCAGTCGATTGTGGAAGAAGAAGACGAGCCGATGATGCAAGGAGTTACGGCGGCAGCTGCTACATCAGGCACTCAAGCTGTTAGTTCATCTGCTCCTTTTATCCTCAAAAGCAAAGCGTTATCAGACTCAAGAAAAAGTTTGTTGGAGACAGTGAAGGAGTGTTTGAAGAAGAGCGTCTTTTCAAAGACTAATGATGAGTTGATCGAAGGAGACTTCAGTTATGGAAAAGAATTTGATGCTCCTGATGAAGGTCTTCAGAAAGCTGCTGGAAACTCAGCCATGTTAGAGCAAGTTGATGAGAGCAGAGATGATGATTATGTTTTGAGATTGATGGAAACTGACGGTATGTATTTTTAAAGTTAAGTTTATCTTGTAGGAACACCGTATTTGGTGGAACAATTGAAGTTGAGCCGACAGGGCCGTATTCAGAATGACCCGTTCAAACTAAGCGTGACCCTCGAAGAGTTTAAAGGCAGTCCTGTATATTGGAGCGTATTTCTAAGCCGAATGATATACCAATTAGCATATATGGAAAGCTTTGACACTGAGGAAGGTTCAGTTTTAAATTACATTATTGAGTTCATTTCGGCCGAATTCCGAAATCGATGGGTTCTCGGCCTTAGATTAGTTTGGGAAGAATATTACCAGTTTAAGGCTTCTAACAAAAACAAGATTGCCCAATTTGAGTCCTGTGTATTGAAATATTTATTGCAGAAGATTATCGATAAAAGCATTGAAGATACGGCCGTCCTAGACGAAAGCAAGGTTTTCGTACCATATCTTGCAAAGAACAAGAATCTCTTTGTACAGTTTTTGTTGTTCTGTCCATCGTTACCTTCGCAGTTTCTGTCTTTTCCTTTGGCAAAAAGCAACGAAAAGACTATCGATAAGATGATTTCGTTGAGCGTGGATACTTACTTGTACGAGTACATTAGAGAAAGTGGAGAAACGCCTCTTAGTCAGTTGAAGATAAGATTCGGTATTGAATGCGTCTCTGCCTTGATTTGTCACAGGGCGGATACGAGACATTCTGCTTTTTACATATTCCTTGTGATGCTTTTCATGCCGCTGGCTAAATTCGCATCTTCTGTTCGGAAAGATGTTATTCTTCAGTTAGGCGAGAGAATTGAATGGGCCAACAGACTACCAATGATTTCAGGTTTGTTTCTGAATGCCATAGGTTCCATGTACAATAACCAGGAGAGTGCACTCAATAGCAGAAGATCTTCTGGTCAGATGAGTATCGCTGGTGAACAAATTGAGATGGATGGCGATGAAGATATGGTTGACTATACTGATGACACTGGCGCTGCATCGTCTAAGCATAAGACGTTAACTGAAGTCTCCCTGGACAAAGCAATTAGAATATTGAGACCAGACTTAGAGCCTGATTCCATGTTCCGGTGTCTTGATATCTATGTAACGCTTATGGTTTGTTGTACTTCGCCGACTGTTTCTGTTTCATTAATTACTGGTTTGATACAATTCCTAAGGCAGGTCAAGAGTGACAAACGACAAAGGCTGTATGGTTTACTCATGCGAGTTAAGGATAATGTAAAATCTACAACTAATTGTCTGATGGCTTCTCAACCTCAGACAGATGTCGATTTTTCTTATCGGGTTTTGGATTCTCTTCTTGGAAGCTCGACTAATACTTTGGAGATCGAGTGTGTGCTGCTATTTTTCACATTGTTGGACTCTTGGCTAACAACTGCATCTCCTTTTGTGGTGGTTGCTCGTCCGTCGAGTATGTCAACAAAGTTCTTGAAGAAGATAGTCCAAAGTTTCAGAAAATCTAAAGATGATAATTCCGTTGAATTCTTAATAGTGAGTTACTATTTGCTTGCGAGTGAACAAATATCCCCTGATACGGTATTGTCTATTCTGATTCACATGGCTGTTAATTGCCTTGGACCGAATGTACCTTCTTCGATTCGACTCAATGATTCTGAAGATAATGAAAACATGTCTGTGGATACTATTTCGCAGCAAACTTCTATACTTTTTGCATTATTTACAAATTCTGGAAAAGAAAAGGAGGATAATTTGAGAATCCTATTTTGTTATTCTATTATTAATGCCATTAACTTCCATGGTTTGAATGCATCAGATCTATTAGTTTTCTTCTTGACTGATACTTCTAAAAAGATACCTTTACAGGTCTCCACTATCCTTATCAAATTATTCTTGAATCATCCTCTGCTTCAATCTTACTTTACTCTTCGATCCTTTCAAACGGCATTTACAAGGATTCTGGATACTACACCGCCTGTTATTTTCATGTTCGCAGTGCAAGGTCTTCTACTAAAGTACAAGAAAGATCAAGTCATACTTCAAACGTTGGTTAGAGATTTTCTGCTGAAGCCGATCCAGACCAATTACTTCCGAATTGGTATGCGTAATGAACTGAAGCGTGTTGGATCTTCCGCAACCAAAGATGTCACAGAACCATCACAAGAAGATGTCAAGTGCAAGGCGTTGTTTATTGGTTGGTTGGACTGTTTGACCGTAGCTGCCCCGTACTCATTTGAAGTTCTGCTCAAGTTTGGTAATGTAGCCCAGCTCGTTCAGTTATTAAGCATGCTTAAGAAGCGCAAAAAATCCGAGGGAGTATTGGACGATTTAGAGGCCTGGCTGAATGAGCAATTTTCAGCCGGAGAGCTATCACGACAACATTTGAGTAATCTAGAGCTAGCTGTGCAAAAATGCAAGGAAAATAGCTGAAAGCAATAAATACCTAACCGCGTAGCCTTTTTTGTCTACTTGAAACACCTCGAGGGCTTTTGTTGCTATTTTCGTATGGAGTTCAGCGACGTTCTAACAAATCAACCCGTGGTCATAGATAACGTAACTTTTGATGAATACTCAATTTAATTATTAGGGCTCCGGACTTGTTAAAGCCGGTTTCGCTGGTACAGAAGAACCTATATGTTCCTTTCCTTCATTGTAATTTACATGCTATTTAAATTCTAACGGAATTAGAGTGGGCAGACCAAAACATACTCGAATTATGGCGGGAGCATTGGAGGGTGACCATTTCATAGGAAAAAGGGTTTCTGAACATCGCGGGCTTCTTAAGCTTAACTATCCGATATCACATGGCATTATTACAAATTGGGATGAAATGGAGCGCATTTGGCAGCATATTTACTCGGAAGAACTGAAAACTCTTTCCGAAGAACATCCTGTCCTCCTTACAGAAGCACCTTATAATCCTCGGAAGCATCGGGACATGTTGGCTCAAATATTCTTTGAAACTTTTAATGTTCCTGCACTTTTCGTCTCGATTCAAGCTGTTTTGTCTTTGTATTCTTCAGGAAGAACCACCGGTGTTGTGTTAGACTGTGGAGATGGCGTGTGTCATGTGGTTCCTGTTTATGAGGGTTTCAGTGTGATGCAGGCTGTTGAAAGAATTGATTTAGGAGGCCGAGACATCACAGAAAGATTGCGACAACTACTTAGAAGGTCAGGCCATGGATTCTACACGAGCTCGGAGTTCGAAGTAGTTAGAAGTATAAAAGAACAATTGGCATATTGTTCACTGAATCCTTTGAAAGAGGAGAGAGATTTCTTGGGGTATACAGAGGATTTTGTTCTTCCTGATGGACAAGTTATCAAACTTGGCAATGAAAGATTTCAAGCTCCAGAAATTCTGTTCAAACCTGAATTGGTTGGCAAAGAATTTGTAGGCATCCATGAGTTGCTATCAAATTCGATTTCCAAAGTAGATATGGACTTGAGAAGAAACTTGTATTCAAACATTGTTTTATCAGGTGGGACTACCTTGACTAAAGGATTTGGTGACAGGCTATTGAGCGAGGTTAAAAAGACGGCACAGAGAGATGTCAAGATCAAAATCTACGCGCCACCTGAACGAAAGTATTCTACGTGGATCGGTGGAAGCATTTTAGCTTCTCTAAGCACCTTCAGTAATTTTTTTGGTTAAATGTTTAACGCATTATAGAAAAAATGTGGGTATCTGCAGAGGAATACCAGGAAGACCCGGATTTAATTCACAAGAAGATGTATTGAACTATTTCATGAAGATTCCTGTTCCAAACGTCCGACAAGTTCTAATAAAGATTAGCATTTGGATTAAGTGTAAGGTTTACCTCGAATGGACTTGCGGCGAGTCAACTCCTTATAAGCCGAAGTATTTCTCTTCACAATGTCAATAATTGGCCCTAGAAGTCTGTCGAAAGCTTCCTTGCACAAAGTTGCGCACTTGAGCTTTCCTTTGGCAATAATCGTTGCTGCCCTAGGCCTGTTGCTGAGCAAAGACAATTCTCCAAAATAAGCACCAGTGCTTAAAGTAGGCAATTCATGCTCCTGTCCTTGTTCGTCTTTTTGAAGCACTCTTGCTTCACCACTTTCAATAATATAGAAGCTGTTTCCGATATCTCCTTGCTTGATGACAACTTGACCATCTTCAAACTGCGCACTTTCCAACGAATCTGCAATCTTGTGACGCTCATATGCTTCAAGAGACGACAATAATGGGACTCTTTCTAAAAACTGCTCATACATTCTTCTCTTCTTTGAAGTGGACTCCATCAAGATACGACGAAAAGTAACTCTGTCCAATGCCCAAAGAATACAATCGCTAGAGGCAGCAACAGTGGCAGCTCTCGGTGCGTTGTACATCAAAGCCAGTTCACCAAAGCTTCCTCCAGGACCGTAAGAAGTGACTTTAACTGGTGCCACTCCAGGCTTAGCAACATAAACATCGAGAGTACCAGTCTCCACAATATAGAAATAATCACCAATTCCGCCTTGCTTGATGACTTCTTCTCCAGAAGATACTCTTTTCTCAGCCATCGCATCTACAACGTCATGGTACTGTTCTTCGTCCAACTGTCTGAAAAGGAAGTTCCTTTCAACAGCAGCCTTGATCCTCTGTCTTTGATCATCGGATTTCTGGATAACAATCCTTTCATACTTTTCATTGGCGTTTTGGTTTGGATTCATGGACTCTGCAGATACAGATGTTCGTCTTCCTCTGCTTGCAACATTAGGAGCAATGAATGGCAATGGAGCATGATCATCTTCTTCCTGGTCATCATCATTGCTAGATCCAGCACTAACGGCTTCTAGAATATCAATTGCTTCCAATATAATGTTAAGTTCTTACTTGGGACAGATTGTTCAAATGATCCTGATAGATTTCTAGCTTCCTCCAGACGGCCCTGAAAGTATTGAGCACAGAATTCGACAAGGTTAGATGGCCTGTGACGATGGACTTCCTTTCTTAAATCTTCAACGATAATGTCAAGTTGGGCGTCGATGTTGATCATTAGTGGGAATGAAAGTTTAGTGTGAAACAGAAGAAAGCCAAACAAGTTGTCAATTCAGCATCAGTTCCAGTACAATCATTCCATATTCAGCTATACACCAAAAAAATCGGATATCACTTTATGAAACTGTACATTCGAAGTATCATGGCAGTGCACGCTTAGCAAGAGCTGCCAAAGGCTTAGCGTTTAGTGACCCGATCAGAATTTTTCTTGACGAATTGAAAGATGATCTTGCAGAGAACACGCTTCCTTTTAACTAGACGCAACGCAGCTGTCGCATTATCCAAAAGATTTCAATCTACTGCAGCTCCACAGAAAGTGCTGGAAAAGCCAACGGAATCTCCGCTATCAGAGGAACAGCCATCACAGGAAGTCGTGGAGTTATCAAAGAGAATATCACAGTTGAATTTATTGGAAACGTCGCAATTAGTATCAATTCTCAAGAAGAAGCTGAACATTACATCAATTGCCCCAATGCAAATGCCAATGCAGAACGCGCCAGCTGCCCAGGCTCAAGCAGAGGCTCCAGCAAAGGAAGAGGTACACATAAACACGCTCATTTATAAGATTAATAATGTGTAGAAGCAAGAAAAGACCGAGTTCACCCTTAAGCTAGAGAAGATCGACGCAGGATCTAAAGCAAAGATTATCAGAGAGATTAAGAATCTGATGCCAAACTTCAATTTGGTCGAGGTAATTTCTACTTCCTAGTGCACGCAGTTGACCTTTTATTTAATCTGTAGGCAAAGAAATTCGTAGAATCTGCGCCAAAGATCGTTAAAGAGAACGTGCCAAAGGAAGAAGCAGAGAAGATTAAGAAGGCATTAGAAGCAGTAGGAGCTGTTGTCTCAATGTCATAAAATCATAAAAGACCATTTCCATTCTAAACTCTCTCGTGCCTTTGTACCATTCTCATTAGTGACATCATAGGAGAATATGCTCTCGATCGAGTATTCACCTCTGAACAAGAAACCACCGGGTGCTTTCTGAACACCTGATATTCTCTCTATAACTTCATAAGGATCGGAATACTTTGCATCGACTTCTTCATTAATTTCGTATACCTTCAGGCCAAGGCTCTTGATCTTGACCTTTTGCTGGTACTTCAAACCGGAAACATCGCGTCCAAGTCTACAAGTTAATTCTACAACAAACCCTTTAAAGCTTACTTAAAGCTGGTTTTCATACGATACTCTGAGCCTCCTTGTATTTTCAATGGCTGTTTCAAAGCAGATTGTCTCTCCTCTACAGAAAATCAGCACGATGTTATTCCTGATCGTATCAAACACACCTTCAGTAGACAGCTTCAATACAAAATCATCCTGGGCCTCTCTTAAACAGGTCATTGAGACTAATTGAAGAGCCTTTTCTACACTCAAAGTCATCTTATGCAGTTTTATAAGTCGTTAAACGAAATATCTTTACAAACTGATCGCCAAATTGCGGCGCTGCTAAACAAAAAGGCTTCTATATCCAAATCATGGAGCAAAATAAGAAGAAGTTATCACCAGAGTTTATTTCCGTCTACTCAGCAGAAGTATCATTCCAGTCTTTCTTGATCTGAAACACCCAGCTCCATTCCAAATGACAGTTAGCATCATCATCAATAAATCTGCTCTTAACGTGATAAGTTCCTCGTGCCAACATTCCAGAAGGTGCCTGCTCAGATGCAAACTTCTTTTCGTAAGGCTGTTCCTGTGGTGCATAGCTACCAATCATCTCCTCTGCCTTGTCGACTACAAAACAGTTAGCCCAGTTATAACTAAAAGCAAGGTACCTCTGATGCCGCTTCTCTTGACAGCATGGAGATACTTTAACCCAGAGATCACATCATGTTGCACCCTAAAGAATCAGACATACACTGAAACGGCAACACAGAGACATACTTGAACCTAACTTTCATTCTGTAGTCAACACCTTCTTTAATTGTAATTGGGGAATTCTTTGTCTTTTCGATGGCCTCAGGAGTGGTCAAATCCAACACAACATCAGACCTTCCGTCAACTTCCATTGCTAAAGACAAGACGATAACTTTTCTGGGATCATTTGTAGCAGCTTTAAAGAGATCAGTTAACATTCTTACAGAAGGAAATACCTGCAGAGGCATTCTTCAATAAAGATTCTTTCCACTTCTGCAGCGATTCGTCATTCTGGTCCAATTGTCTCATTTCCTCCAAAGTCTTCTGGGCAGGAGCTTTATAGCCAGCAGTCTGAGTTGGATTCAAATCATCAGCATCCGGAGTTTGTGGTTGTTCTGCTGCTGCTGCTGCTGCTTTATCGGCCATTTCGAACACTTTGCAGAAATCAAACGGAAACTGAACTGAATGCGACTGGAACAATCAAAAAGCGAGGCAATCGTCGTCTTTTTCGAACGAAACTTTTGTTGCACTCTTCAGCGGTATTCACCATAAATGGCGGCAAGGAAACTTCAGAGTAACTTATTGTCCTGAATGAGAATTCCCTTTAACTCTTTTCCCGTTTACAGCTGAAATTGACCGGTGCCTGAAGAAAGTGGCAGAAGGTGTCGAAGTATTTGAGGAATTATACGAAAAGCTCTACGCAAGCACTAATCCTGCACAGAAAGAGAAGTGTGAGGGCGATCTTAAGAAGGAAATTAAGAAGCTACAACGGCTCAGAGACCAAATTAAATCATGGCAATCTTCGAGTGAGATAAAGGACAAGAAACAGTTAACTGATACACGCAAATTGATTGAGACTCAAATGGAGAAGTTCAAAGCGTGTGAAAGGGAAATGAAGACAAAGCAATTCTCTAAGGAAGGTTTAAACGCCAAAGAGAAATTGGATCCTGCTGAAGTTGCTAAGCAGAATACGTCTAATTGGATCACGAGCATGATGGATAAGTTGGATACACAGGCAAGATTTAATTAGTTGAGAGTATTTGTGTAATTATTAGGTCGATGCTTTGGAGGCTGAAAGTGAATTAATTAATGCTGCAAAGGGAAAGCGCGGTGTCAAAGTTGATACAGATCGACTTAGCGAGATCGAAGGGTATTTAGAACGGCACAAATTTCATAAGGTGAAGTTGGAAGCTGTATTGAGAAACTTGGAAAATGATAATATTTCTACTGAAGATGTTGAGACAATTAAAGAGAACGTTGAATATTACATTGACAGCAACCAGGTAATTCTGGATAATTTAATGTTTTCTGACTGGATTATTAGGAACCTGATTTCTACGAAGATGAAGAAATGTATGACCATTTGAATTTGGTTGATGATGAACATGTTGGTTTACTTGATGATCATCAGCATTCGCTTCAGCCTACCAGCGCGGATTCATTGGCTGATAAATCCGCTTCAGGTTCGAAAGATGAAGACATGAATGGCTCTGCGGAATCGCTTAAGGATGGTGTTGCGGTCTCTGCTGCAGCTGATCAAGGGAAAAAGAAAGGTGGAAAAGAGGAAGCTGCTGACAAAAAGAAGGCAGGCTCCACAGCAAAACAAGGAAAAGTCACTCCTGCGCCTGCAGCTCCAGCTGCACCTGCAAGAATTGTACCTCCAGCATTTCCTGCAGCAAAAAGTTTGGCTCAGCCAACTATTAAATACGCTGCAGTGGCAAGTGCAGGTACTCCTGTTCAAGAAAAGACTATAGCACAAGTGAAACCTCCTCGATTACCTGCATTTGTAGATGATACTGCATCTGCTACCAGTACAGTGTCAGCTACAGTACCGCAAAAAGAGGTTTCATTTTCAAGTATTGTTCAACACAGTGCAACAGGAAACAGTGCAGTATCTGATGTACTATCAAGTGAAGTAACACCGGCATCGCTATCTCCTGTTGGCTCAAAACCTGATGAAGCTACTGCTCAAAAAGAAGAGTCCACAAAGAATCAAGACTGGTGGAGTAGGTTTCCTCCCTCATTTAACGATCTGATATCAACATATAATGCAAACAGGAAACGGACTTATGGCGTTGGGGATGACATGCTAAGAAATCAGTATTTGATACATCTACTGAATAGCAGTTTTCAAAATTGTCCAGATGTGACAGACACAGAGCGGTAAGTTTAAAATACTGAATTCAACTTAAACGTTTTTAGACCAGAACCATATGAGAAGCCAACGAACACCGCCAATAATGTGCCCTCTTACTATCCTCAAGAGAATCTTGTAAATTTAACGTCACCCGCTATGTTTGAAAGATTTGATATTGACACATTGTTTTTCATATTTTACTACCAACAGGGGACCGTATACCAGTATCTCGCGGCTAGAGAACTGAAAAGACAGTCATGGCGTTTCCATAAGAAGTACATGACATGGTTCCAAAGGCACGAAGAGCCTAGAGCAATAACAGATGAATACGAGCAAGGCACATATGTTTACTTTGACTTTGAAGGAACGTGGTGTCAACGAAAAAAGTCTGAATTTACATTTGAGTATCGTTTCCTAGAAGGGGAGTAATAAAGTCGCCTCTATTCTAACAATTACAACTACTTCTGTTTGTGTCTGACCCCATTAAATCTTCGATACGTCCAATATGTACTGATGTACCATACTGAATCCCAGAGTCACCATCAGCGCTTAAAACTCCTGTTTCTACTCGTGTCAGAATAGTTCGCGCACATTTCAGAAAGCATTCTTCAACATTTTCACCCGTAACAGCGCTTGTTTCAACATAATTTAGTCCATTATCTTCAGCTTTCCTACGCCCTTCATCGGAAGAAACTTCCCTATTAGCATTTAAATCAGATTTGTTACCAACCAGAATCGCTACGATATCCGGTGAAGATGCGTGAAGATCCGCTAGCCAATGCTGCACAGACTCAAAAGATCTCCGCGAGGTAATATCAAACACAATTAATGCCCCAGCAGCTGACCGATAATAAGTCTTTGTAACACTTCTAAACCGTTCCTGCCCAGCTAAAGATAAGCTTTCAAAACACAATGAATGAACCTGTATCCCATATTTGTAGCTTTATCCTGTTCTGCCCAAGAGTTACAAATTTTGATGCAAATTCTATTCCAATTGTATGCGATGGGGCTACTTTGACTGTCATAAATTAAGTGTTTAATCTTGTAATAGGATGATTTGAGTTACCAGAACCTGAAACAAAGTTATGAAGCAAGCACGATTTTCCAGTATTAGAATCTCCAAGAACCAGAAACTTAAATAGAAAGTCTACGAAAACTCTTTTAATAATCCCCTCAAGTGTTACCATACGATTCCATTTGTATATTAAAAAGTTTGTGCAAGCTGATCCGACCTCAAAGATGATCAAACTACGGAAATAGAGACCATGGAGGTTTAACTATGATATGATCATAAAAGCGGCAATATATCGTACTAAGTTCACTCTTTCGTTAAACCCCTTTGCCTCCTTTTTAATGACTTAGGCGAATCTGCTTATGTTTATATTCTTTCTGTCGCGACATGACTGAAGGAGACGAGGATAAATTGACTCAGCAACTCGGTGAGACTTCCTTAAACGAAAACTCTTCCAAAGAAGAAAAGAAGACGTCCAGTTTGTTGGCAAAGTGGAATTTAAGTGCGCCTTCGTTCGTCCCTAATCCGAATGCAGCTGCTTTTGTACCTTCTTTCGCAATGGGAGGTTCCGGAGCTGCAGGAAACCCATTCGCCATGGTCGGAGAATCACAAGCACCTGCAGCAGCACCTGTTAAAGAGAAGCCTGCTAAATCTAATGCTGCACCTGCACAAACGAAAGCATCTGCTCCGAAAAAGCAACCGATACCTGCTAAAGCGGAAACACAAGATGAACCTGCAGAATTGACTGCAGAAGAGAAGAAGGCTACGCAAGAATTCTACGCTGAAGAAGAGGAAGAAGATATTCCGGAAGATCCTAATCAGAAGGAGCATATGAACATTGTTTTCATTGGACACGTCGACGCTGGAAAATCTACGATGGGCGGTCACTTGTTATATCTGACAGGCATGGTTGACAAGAGAACTTTGGATAAATACGAAAGAGAAGCCAGAGAACAGAACAGAGAGTCATGGTATCTCAGTTGGGCTTTGGACACGAATGACGATGAAAGAGCAAAGGGCAAAACTGTCGAAGTTGGTCGTGCTCATTTTGAGACTGACACGAAGAAGTACACCATTCTTGATGCACCAGGTCACAAGTCTTACGTGCCTCACATGATCTCTGGTGCTAATCAGGCCGATGTTGCTGTTTTGGTTATTTCTGCGCGAAAAGGTGAATTCGAGACTGGTTTTGAAAAGGGTGGTCAAACTAGAGAACATGTCGAATTAGTCAAGACTTTTGGTGTTCAGAGATTGATCGTCGTAATTAACAAGATGGACGATTCAACTGTTGGTTGGTCAAAGGAAAGATACGATGAAATCGTTGGAAAATTGACTCCATTTGTCAGGAGCAGAGGCTTTAAAATTGGCTCTGATACCGTGTTCATGCCTGTCAGTGGTTTTACCGGTGCAAACTTGAAGGATAAAATGACTTCAGACATGTGTCCATGGTATGATGGACCTTCGCTCTTACAGTATCTGGATAATATTTCAGGAATTGATAGACAAGTTAAGGCTCCATTTTTAATGCCTATTCTTGACCATTTCAAAGACGCTGGTGTAATAGTCACCGGTAAAATTGAGGCCGGAAGAATAGCAAAAGGAAAACCTCTTGTAATGATGCCAACAAAGGTATTTCTTTTTTGAAGAAGGGCAGAATAACTGTTATTGTAGAAATCTTGTGAAGTTTTGATGATTGAAGGTGATGCTGAGGAAGAACTTGCAACGGCTCAGTGTGGTGACAATGTTAAACTTAAGCTGAAGGGAATCGAAGACGAAGAGATATCTCGTGGCTTTGTGCTCTGTGCTGTTAATGCACCTGTACCTGTTGTCACTCAGTTTGAAGCTCAATTAATGATTATGGAAACCAAGAATATCATTTCCGCTGGTTATGGTTGTGTTATGCATGTTCACACTCTTTCAGAAGAAGTCGAAATAGGCGCATTGCTTCATCTACTCAAAGGCAAGAAAAGAAGCAAAACCCCGCCTGCTTTCGTGAAGGCTGGTCAAGCATGTTTGGTACGCATTGAAACAAAGGGCGATGGCACTTGTTTGGACACTTATAAAAATAACAAGCACATGGGCAGATTCACACTAAGAGACGAAGGCAAGACTATTGCAATTGGAAAAATAACAAAGCTGTTACAATAAAGGGATAAATGAGAGTATCAGAGTTGGGTTTATTTACTTTGCTTGAACCTTCTTTCCGTCCTTGTTAAATCTTGGTCTCTGTGGAGGAGCTCTGTCACGTCTACCTTCTCTAGATCTGACTCTGACGACACGAGAGTGGATAGCACAAGACACGCAGTATTCCAACTTGATGTACAACTTTGGTAAAGCGTATTCCTTGTAGATAGAAGCATCAGCCATATCACGAACAGCTGCAGATTCTACCATGTTTCTAATAATGAATCTCTTGATAGCCTTGTCCTAACAAAATCAGAATTCCAATTCTACACTTTAAAGTACCTTTGCGACGCAGCGGTAACAGTTGGAGCAACGAACAAATTTGACATGACCACGTCCGTGCTTGGATCTTCCATTATTTCTTCTCTTTGAAGTCTACACACATTAATTACTGTTACTAAGGAAACAATCAAGCCAAGAGGGAATGCGCTCGTGTATCTGCGTGGTAAATGTTCCGTATAGAAGCAACTTTATGCCAGGAACAATTAAGAGCATGCAAAAGACCTCTGCATGAATGCATAAATAGGCGACTACTGCCCAACAGACACAACTGCAAGTACAACAAAGAACATTCCCTCTACGCCTGATCACGGCGATAATCCACATACCATTTTGAATAGCAAAAAAATTTCGGTTCACTCGATCACAGTCTGACGTCGATCTTTTTGAGCAACACTTTGACCATTCAAATTTAACTTATTGAAAATGACTTTGTTCGCTATTGGAAAGAGACTACAGTCGGTCCAGTTTGGTTTGATATCAAAGCCTTGTGGTGTAGTCCCTATTGCAAAGTCTATTAGACCTGCACTTGTCGCTGGATACTCCACTCAAGCGCCAGTTGATAAACCACAAAAGAACCTACCAAAAGCACCGGGACCTTTTGAATATGCTGCTAATCAACTTTTACTGGGAGAAATTGCTCGTGGAATGTGGCTGACTCTGGAACATTTCTTTAAGCCTCCATACACCATTTTTTATCCGTTTGAGAAGGGACCATTGTCTACAAGGTTCAGAGGTGAACATGCATTGCGTAGATACCCAACAGGTAGAAATTTATGACTATTGACAAAGATCTTTTGACATTTAAGGCGAGGAAAGGTGTATTGCTTGCAAATTGTGTGAGGCTGTGTGTCCAGCTCAAGCCATCACTATTGAAGCTGAAGCCAGAGAAGATGGCTCAAGAAGAACAACAAAATACGATATCGACATGACTAAATGCATTTACTGTGGATTATGCCAAGAAGCTTGTCCTGTGGATGCAATCGTTGAGACACAGAATTTTGAGTTTTCCGTGGAGACCAGAGAAGAGACGCTTTACAATAAGGAAAAGCTTTTGGCTAATGGTGACAAATGGGAAGCTGAGATTGCAGCATCGCGTAAGTTTCTTTGTGATAGTTTCTTAATTTATGTTTAGTAAAAGCAGAACATCCATACCGTTAAGCCCTTAAAGGTGGAAAAAGCACTTTCGAAATAAATTGATATCACTTGAGAACTGCTTGGGACAAATTAAGTTACAAAGCGAGCGATGCTCTATTTTACTTTTTGGCGCTGCTCAGTTTGTCCTTCTCGAACTTAAGAACCTTTGAAACATGCTTAACCGCAGTTGAGCCACTCTTTCCTTCCAGTACAGTACAATCTTCATAAGGCTCTTTGATTCTGACTTCATCCATAACAATTATATCTTTCCCTTCCCATCGACATGGTAATGTTTTAGCCAACGCATCAAAAATATCCTGTCCATACGAACTCGCATTCTTATTCACTCTGCTCAACTGTTTGTGTATTTCCTTTATCGCATTGTGCTCCCTCTGAGTTAGTTTGTTGAAGTTTAGATTCGAGCTTCTCGATGTTAGCTGTAAATCGCTAGGCAAGACTTTCAATAAATTTGCTACTGCAGCGTCTTGCGGTTTATCTGGTAACTGAATAGGATTAATTTTAGCAACATGGTCCAGTTTAAAGACATGAAAGGTATGTCGTGGTTGTTCGTGCGGTAGTGAAGGATTATCCGCCAAGGAAGCAATTATAACAACATTTGATTTTGTGTCATACGAGTAAAGTCTTCCAACGCTTTTCATTCCATTTACCAAAACTATTTCCAGTGGCGACCCAGCATCGAGAACAGCTTTAGTTTGGGCAGGTGTTGTTGCTTCAGCCATGCCAAGATTGTGACAAAACAAAATGACGGATGGAAAGGAAGACAAGGAAGATCCCATTCATAAAGATTCCATGTAATTAAGAGATAATCTCAGGCACGAAATCCAAGATCTTGATCATCCTGCATAGCTTGCAACAGGCAGCCAATCACCGCATTCCAATCGTCATATTGGCGTATCAGGTGAACAGAAGATCATTTTGTTTCACAGAGCTGATTTGAATAGGTGCCATGTCGAATTTTACAGGGAGGCTTATACGAGCTTTGTACGATTACGACGCGCAGTCGGAGTCTGAAGTATCGTTTCGTGTTGGAGAGACGTTTTTAGTTCTGGACGACAGTGAACCAGAATGGTATTCAGCGATAAACATCAAACGACAAGAAATGAGAGGATTTGTGCCGAAAGTATATTTTGAACCTGCTAATGAGGAACCACGAAGACATTTACAAACACGATCTGATCATAATGCTGAAACAGTTTGTTATGGAACTGTTATGTACGACTTTACTGCTGAACGCGAAGATGAACTGACAGCATCTGCAAAAGATCGTGTAAAGGTTCTTGCGCAGACGGATGAGTGGTATCTTGCGCGGAAATGTAATGGAAGAAATGGCGAAGGACTTATTCCAAAAAGCTATGTAACACTTGATATTCCTGTCGGTAAGAACGCGGGAAACTTGAGGATACCTTCAGTACACGAATGGAAATATAAGAACAGTTCCGGCACAAGCAGCATGAATGCAAACGCATCTTTTCCATCAGCGCAAGAAATCTTGGAGCAAAGGAAAGAAAACATGACAAAGAGTATGGGTGCATTGAAACTTGGTGAGAAAAAACCTTTGCATCAGCAAGACAGGTTTGCGCATGTTATTGTGAAAGCATCTGTATCTACATTTCAGAAGAAGGGCGATTCTTTCGTGTTTCTGGTTGATCTGATGCGTTCTCGTAACTTTGATCATACTCTCTATCGCAGTTACGATGATTTCTTTAATTTGCAGAAGAAACTTATAGCTCAGTTTCCTAATGAGGCTGGCAAAAGTGGAGGTTCGGAAAGAATTTTACCATACTTGCCAGCACTCACTACAGAACTGAAGCCCGAGATGGTTCCCAAGTTGCGCGCTGATTTGGATGAATACATAAGTGGTATAGTGCAGTTGCCTCATTATATTTCAAAATGCTCCTTGGTTTTACAGTTCTTTCTACCAAGAGGTAGCGACCCTAAAATTCAAGGATTGAAACCAGAAAAGTCGATTGACGGCGGAGAATTAGTCAAGAAGTATGCAAGAGCAAAAAGTGAGATACGCTCAAAATCAGAGTATAAAAAGTTCACACCTCCTCCTTTGGTCATTACAGAAGAACCATCAGAACGATATAACAAGAGTTCGAATTCTCTATCACGGATTGCACAACAGGAATCGAATGATTTGGCTCTGTTTTCTGCCCCAGCGGTTTCGAACAATCCAAAGAACTCATGGAGCGTTGAGTCACAAGTTTCCTATGCTTCTGGAAGGAAGATGTCTATAGCTAGTTCTTCATCTAAACGCTATGAAGGAAAACAGAATGCAACGCTGCATATCAAAATTGTTGAGCCAGAAAATACCTCATACATCACTGTTACGCGAGATATAACTTTCAGAGGACTAAAGGAAATAATTGCTGACTGCGTGGGGGCAGCTATTCGAAGTATACTGGTGGAAAGGCCAGGACGAAGTTCCCTGAAACCGATAACTAATGATGCTGAATTGAGAGATCTATTGGAAAGGACAACTGAAAATTCTTTAATTGTACATATATGATGTCTAATTTCCTTGCTTTGTTTTCATAAAATCTTTGTTATCTATAATTGCTTCATTGCATTCTTCGCAGAAGTCTCTAACATGTTGGTGGAACATCAACAGAATCGATCCAAACTTCAAACCTTCATTGACATTTTCCTCTGCGTCTGAAACCCATTTTTTAGCAGCATTCAAATCCTTTTGTTCGTATGCTATAGATGAAAGTTCATTTTGAATGAAAGCACACCGACAAGCAGCCAATTTTGAGCCTGTAACAGCATGTTCTCGTGTAAAATATGACAATGCTCCATGATATGCCATGAAAGCATCCCTAACACGAGATCGCTTCTTCAATAAATCTGTATACAAGTTGAAACATCCCCAAAGCTCGTCGGAATATTGAAAATCTTTGGAAGATGTAAGCTTTGTTGGATCTCCAAGTAGCAATTGTGAAATTGACCAGTCTAGCCACATTTCTGCCTTGTCGTATCTCGAAGCATTGAACCAAGAATCTGCAATAAGATATCCAAGTGAAGCACGATATTGTGTGGCATCCGACGACTTGATATCTTGTTCTTTTAAATCATAAGCCTTCAAAGCGTCCTGATATGTTTCGGCTGCTTTTGTGTTATTCGAATTAGCAGCATAGAACGCTCCCATCTCGGCAAAAATACCGGCATATGCTTTTGGTCTCAGTTGATCTTGAAACGATTTCGCAGATTCTAATGCATCTTTGAGTGCCAGTTCTTGGTTCTCAATGTCTTCCGTAGATTTGTTACTTCTGTGTTTCATTCTCAAAGCATACCGTAATGGCTTCCGTATTTCTGATGGATACTCAAAATGCTTGCGATAGAAATTGAATGATAATAGCCCAACAGTGATTCCAGTAACGGCGTAAATTGTTCTTCTATAACCCAGGACCATTAAACTGATTTCGATTTCTAAAGAAAATCTGAAACTCAGCCCTCAGAATTATCGACAAAACAATTTTCTATTCATAAATTCAACCAGAGTGTTCAGCAATATATGTGGAAGGCACGTAACCAATTCTTCCTGATGCGTCTCTAGCTTTGACCCAACCTTTCTCAGAAG
The DNA here is from genome assembly GCA_023515795.1 of Amoeboaphelidium occidentale. Lineage (NCBI taxonomy): Eukaryota > Fungi > Aphelidiomycota > Aphelidea > Amoeboaphelidium > Amoeboaphelidium occidentale. Next base: position 11,732 of record JALGPX010000013.1, on the reverse strand, counting down.
GCTGATCAGAAACGTAAATGATGTCACCTTTAGAAATCCCTAATTCATTTGGATTTCCTGAAGTTGGGAAATCATACAAGGCAATGAACTTCTTTGCATCTGCAGAAACAGAATCAGCATTGTTCAAATCAAAATCAGAGCTGCTCATAGGAGCTTGTTTAGAAGAGTCAGCGAGTGACAGTGAGCTCTTATTGAACTGAACAGCCTTTTCTCCCAAAACCAAAGCTCGCAACTGAGCAGCTAATGCTCCTTCTTTCGTGTCAGCATACAAAACAGGCATCTTTGGTTGTTCTTTCTTCTCATGTTTAGTGACAAAACCTTCATATTTGAACTTCTTCAATTTAGCAATATCAATCTTCTGCTCCAAGTCATCCAATTGCAAACCCAAGTCAACTAGAGCTTTTGGATCTGCCAGTTCTGGCGTAGCTTCATAAGCATCAGCCAGCAACTCAATTCCACTCTTCTTATCTTCCAACTCAGAGATTTCCTTATCCAATTCTTTCAATCTTGCTAGAGCCTTCTTGTATGCTTTCTCTGGCGCAATACTCTCCAACTTGTCATCATCTTCCGCACCTTTCAAAACAAAAATCTTCTTTTGAGACTTGGAAGCGTATTTCTCCCAGTAGTTCTCATATGGAATTGGTGGAGGCATTGTGGCATTCAAACGATTCTGTTTAATGAACAGCAAGGAGTCATCACTCTTGGAAATCGTGGAAGCAACTTCAAAGATCTTCTGATATGCTGCAGTGATATCAGGCAAGTATTGCAAAGTAGATGAAGCATATTTTACCAGAACTTGTTTCATATGATCAACTCTCAACTCTTCCATCTTCTGAATCGCATTAATTGCATTTGGTAACTCTTCCTGGTAATGTTTGACCTGCTTATCATTAGCCAGAGCCAAGAATTTCTGATACTCTTCATCAGCTTCTTCTGCACGTTTAGATTTCGTATGAGCATCATCCTTTGCCTTTTCTTCATTAGCTTTAGTAACATTCATATCAGTCCTGGCCTTCTCTGCAACAACTCTAGCATCTTCAGCAATCTTGCAAGCACTCTCATAAGCCTTCTTAGCCTATAAAAGTAAAAATCGTAGCACAAAAGAACTTTACCTTGTCCAAATTATCAAAGTACCTCTTCAACTCATTCTTTCTTGCTGCAACATCATTCAACTTTTGCTTTCGTTCCATATCAAACGATTTTGTTGAATTCTTCAATAGAGAATTGACCAATTCCATATCCATGAATTGACTAAGAGCATAGTGTGCTTTTGCAACTTGATCAGATTGTTCATACAGAACTTCAATAGCTCTAACCAAAGTATTTCTACCATTGTTAGAATAAAGATCTCTTTTAACTAAGAAGTTGAATCTTACCCTTGTGCAAATTGTAATGGCTGCTGTCCTGCTGCTGCTGCTGCTCCTGATGATCCTTGCAATGTGGACATCTTCTTTTTCTTGATGGTATTGGTACTACCAGTACCAATGGAACTTAAATCTCTATACTGCTCAGACAGTTTTTGCAGATCCCTAGAGTACTGCAACTCAATTTGACATCGTCTCTTGAAGTACTCCAGTGCTCTATTCAATTGATCAACACCTTCTTGAGTATAAGATTCAATGGCAATCATATTATCCTAACCATTTGTAACTCAAGTAAATGGTGAATAGATTAATTTTATTCATTTGATTTACAATAAGAAACTTACCCATAGATCTTTACCAAACGATAGCGTTGGTTGCTGTTGTTGTTGCAATTGAGGTTGAGACATTCTACAGTGAAGATTGGAAAACTGTGATGGCTTGTTTTTATGGCTTGAATGGAACATGGTCATCGCGGAGGATTTCCTTCAACCTTTCAACTATAACTGCCCTTTGATATCAACCCTATTCAATGCATTACTACTACCAATACCCTCCTGCACTGCCAAATACAATTGCTTACAATCTACACTATCACCACCACAAGATATTTGCTTAATCAATTCTACATTTCTCGCAGGCTGCGTATTGTCTTTTTCACCTACTACTAACAACTCCCTCAAAAACTCCCTACACTTCTCTTCTCCTTCTCCCGCAAACCCCAACTCCTTACTCAAAAACGACACCTCAACTCCTGGCCTGTATGCTCTACATATACACAGTAATGCCCTCACCCTTTCCCTCCTCACAAACTGCTCCATCAAACACTTGCACCACTTATCATAAGGCCTCAAATACAACTGAAACAATTCATGATACAACCCATTATAAACACACTTCCTAACCGCCAATGCGTACTTGACAATCCCACCACCTACACCTACACCTACACCTACACCGCCACCACCACCATCCTTTCTGCATCCTGTTTTCCGTCTAATCTGCCCTATAACCTGATTCACTCCCAATCTATTCAATGTGAATATAAAATACAATAACCTATACGCCAAAAAGTCTTCTTCTAATTGACCACCTGTAAGATTAACCAACTGCGTCTGACACTGATTAAACTCCCCCATATCCTGATTCTCCAACGCAATCTTTGCATGTGTCTCATAAACCTTACAAACAAATTCACCCTTCAACTGCTGAACTGTCAAATCCTGTCGAATACTCTTCATCTGATCACAAAACCAAACATAATCATTACTTTTACTATTAGGACTATAGTAATAAAACTGATTCAAAACATGCTGAAATGATTTCTGTAGAATAAAAAGAGGTCGAACTAAAGCAGGATCAGGAGCAGAAGTTAAACGCAAATATCTCTTTTCCAGAGTAGTTGAAGTACCAACAATGGGTCCATCTGAAGAAGAAGAAGAAGAAGAAGTATCATTACTAATTGAAGGAGTATTAATATAATCATAATTAGAACCAGAAGAAATTCTATCAAAAACTTTACCATCTTTCTTTCTCTTCTTATTCGGAGGAGAAATATAAGTAGAAGGAGTATTAGTAGTAGTAGCATAACTCTTAGTAGAAGTAGAATTAGAAGTAGAATTAGAAGTAGAATTAGAGATCTCTTTCATTCTATCCAAATGTTCCTGTATTCTTTTCTTCTTCTCTTCCAATCGTTCATGTTTCTGAATAACTAATTTCATCTTTTGAATGAATTCATCCACCACTGGATGATTATAAGTTGAAGAAGATGAAGAAGACTCCAAAATCATCTCTAATATCTTCCCATAATCAATTCTGTTAATCAAATCCCTATTCTTTAATTCTACTAATAATTCCTTTAAAAGAAGAGAAATTTCATCTTTAATTGCAAAATGAAGTTTGAATAATTTAGAAATGAATTCCTTTAGTTCTTTTGGGTATTCCATCTTTTTTTTTGTTGTTGTTGTTCTTCTTATTTTGTTGTTGTTGTTGTTGTTGCAGAAGGAAATGATTGAGGAGAAACAAATTAAAATAAAAAAATTTACAATTGAAAAAGATTTCCTAAATTTANAATTCCTTTAAAAGAAGAGAAATTTCATCTTTAATTGCAAAATGAAGTTTGAATAATTTAGAAATGAATTCCTTTAATTCTTTTGGGTATTCCATCTTTTTTTGTTGTTGTTGTTGTTGTTGTTGTTGCAGAAGGAAATGATTGAGGAGAAACAAATTAAAATAAAAAAATTTACAATTGAAAAAGATTTCCTGAATTTAAATGATGGTCAATTGAAATTGGATATTGGAAGATTAACTGTATTGGAGTATTTTGGTTTGAAAGGAAGACAAGGAGCAGGAGCAGGAGGAGCAGGAGCAGGAGATAAGTTAAAGTTGGAATATTCTACAAATTCTTCTGATTCGAGTACTGCTGTTGAGTTGAAGTTATCCTTTAAATGTTTAATATGCAATCACTATAATTCTTTGATATTGGAATGTTCTAATTGTGGTGTTGTTAATTCTCTTCAAGATTTAAAGGAGGTTTCTTGTCTTTTATGTACATTTACTCAATCAGCAAAGAATACTCAATGTGAAATGTGTGGTAATCAAATGGTTTCTACTACTACTACTACTACTACTACTTCTACTACTACTACTACTACTACTACTTCTAAGAATGATGTAGTTGTTTATAGTTTGTATAGTGATGACGTCACTCTTCTACAAAGGATACATGATACTATAACTATTAGTAGTAGTAGTAGTAGTACTTCTACTACTTCTTATACTTCTTATACTTATACAAAAACAGGTGGTTTGGGTGGATATGATTCTTTGTTAAAAAAGATTTCCTCAGATAATCAGAAAGTATCTCAGAGTATTCAGGATTCATTCAAGGATATTACACAATTGATGAGTAATGCAAAAGAGTTGGTTAAATTGTCAGCACAGTTGAGTTCAAAGTTGAACAGAGAGTCTACTATGAGTTCTTCTTCTTCAGTTGTTGTTGCTGCTGTTGTTGTTGTTGAGGATGATGATGATGATGATGATCAAGATGAATTATTACAATTATTACAGTCTTCTGGTTTGGTTAAATCTTCTAAAAAGTATTTAAAGGAAATGTCTGTTTTAATTAATGGATTCATTGAAAAGAAGTTTTCTTCTTCTTATAATGATAATGATAATGATAATAATGATACAAGAAGGATTATTCCAAGGATGGTGTCACTGTATGATTTGTATTGTTTGTTTTGTAGAAGGTATGCATTGTATCTATCGCCAAGGGAGTTTTATGATTGTGTTGAGATATTGGTTAAGGAACAGCAGAATGGCAGTAATGGAAAGTATAGTTTAAAGGAGTTTCCAAGTAGTGGATTAAAAGTATTGGTTATTAATGATTCTGTTTGTGGTGGTGGTGGTGGTGGTGCTACTGCCGCTTCTAGTCGAATATTGGAAATGGTTGATCTTTATGGGAGATTGAGTGTATTGCAAGTTGGTAAAGAGTTTGGTGTTAGTATGGAGATTGCGCAAGAGATATTGATGGGTATGGTTTTATCTAGTGAAGTGAAGGATGGTAGTAGTAGTAGTAGTAGTAGTGAGGCATTGTTGTGTGTTGATGATTGTTCTGTTGAAGGAGTTTACTATTACAGAAATAGGTTTCTATTAATGTAATGGAGGAGAAGAAGAAGAAGAAGAAAGGAAATAAATTTTTTATTGTAACAGAGAGAAAGCAATGTAAAATTAAAGACGACAAGAGAAACCACATGTGATATGTTTTTCTGAGAACACAATATAATGAATCCTCGTATGAACCACATTCCAAAGTTTAGTATTAATTCAGGTATTTTGGAATACAAACAGGAGCCCACATTATCTTTAATCGTAAGAGCCAGTTTTTTTTCAAAAGTTTGAGAAAGCAGAACCACATCGTGGTTCATATAATTTGTACCCACATCCACGAACTCCATTTTCGTAAATAAGTAATAACGCAGAAAACAGAAAACACATGAATACAAGTAAGAAACTAAAAAAACTACATGAGCGTTACTTTCAGAAATTCCACGATACCCACAACGAGGAGTTTAGCAAACATTAAAACTAAAGACGAAAAGAAAACCCACATAGAATCACTATGTTTCCAGAAAACCACATCATATTAAATCCTGGAGGGAACCACATCGAAGTCATTCTCTAAATGAGGCGTTGCATCATTCAAGAGCAAGCCCACATGCCAACTTGGAGTTAGTCACCACAGGTGGTATATTATCCAGTTCAAGACGAATCACCACATAGCTATCTAAATGACGACCCACAATTGAATCGTTTGAAACAGCACCCAGTATGCATGGATTGGAGGAAGAAACCACTTAGAATGTGCATCGAGATGTTCAAATAGACACCACAATCCAACACCAATTCTTAAATAGGAAGAACCACCATACACCAGGCGATAAGCTGGCAAACAGCTTAAGACTTTTTCTATCCAACAGAAGCAAGAAACCACATATCCACATCTGTCTGGCATTGAAAAGCCAGAGAACAACAAAGAAAAACCACATAACCAACCCCCGTGGATTATTAAAACACATCCAAGAAATAGTACAACAAAACAATAAAAGCAGAAGCAAGCAGACAACCCCACGATAGGGGATTGGCGGTAGCACAACATCGAGGCTTCCGTGTGCAAAACAATTTGACCATCAAACCAAAAAAGAGAACACCGCCTTATGTAACATTCTGCTACGGAAAGAACCACATAGGAAGTTCAACCGCTTCAATTTTTAGATTAAATTTTAACAACCACGATGAATCCATTTCATAGACAGAATGCAGCAGGACACCACATAAAGCCAGATTACAAACCCATTATAAAAACCATAAGAAAATCAGAATAATAAACCAAAAAGAAAAGATATTAAACCACAGAAACACGAAACCACAATCGTCTTTCGACCATTCAGCAGAACAACCTCAATATCATAAACTCCGAATAACAAGAGAAACAACTGACAAACACATATCCTCGCCCAATAGAAGAGCCAGAGGAAGACCACGTATATTCTCTTCCATTATCACCACATAGTGGCGACTTTGATACTGTGGCAAAGTCGTGGCGCAGAATATCTGAGTGTTGCGTTTATTGAGAATTTAAATTCGATGAAGGTTTCAGCCTTATCGTTCCAATACCAACCGTGCTAAGTAGTTGCTTTACAAATGTATCACCCACAACGCCTTCCAATAATTTTCTGCGTTGTTTGAAATGGTCTAACCATGCAACTTCCTGATCATAAGTCATTAAAACATTCAAAGGTTTCTCAGGTGCCAAATACACATAAAGAACTTCAATAGCTGAATGTATTATATCTTCTCTTATCGATCTTTTCTTAAGAACATCAGCGACGGATTGTAACAATTTCACCATCAAAGGATTTGAGACAGTCAAAGTCAGATTGCAATCCACGAGAACACACTGAAGTGTCTCCAAAACATTCAAAATTATGGTACCATTCTCGCTGAAGGTCGAAAGCATATCGACAATTATCAGAATGTTGGTCTTGCTTCCTTGACCACCACTTGCACCTGCACCAGTTGACACACCATTCAGAAAGAATTCGTGACTGATTTTAGGAAACAGCAAAGCATAACCTTGAAACAATTCTAAAATCTTCACAATCTCATCAACAGTCCATTTCTCCAGAAGAGCTGAGGCATTACTGCGCAGAATCTCCAACAACTTTGCGAATACCAACGACAGAATATTCCATTTGGTTTGTTCTCTTTGTAGATTTTCCAGGACTTTTAGTTCATTCTGATCACTCAACTGGGCTAAATAAGTCAAAAGCTTAGAGAATCCATTCAGTCTCGCAAAAGAGTATTGTCTGTTGATCAAGTCGAAACAAGCTGACAATTCGTATTGCACATGTCTCAAAGTTCTTTGGTTCACAAGCCATTGAGCGAATTCAGTGTCATTCTCTGTTAGCAAAGTTTCTAATTGTGCCATTTTCTATGAGAATTAGTGAAACAGTTTTAACAGAAAAGGGTTGAGATGTTTGTTTCATCAGTAGAGAAATCGCGGTTATTTATTTTCTACACATCAGTCCTTGATATCCAAAGACACTTGCACCAGTTCCAGAATGAACTTGTTTTCCTTGTACTTCTGATTCTGTTCGTAAGCATGCACGTATTTCCAACCAAGTATCGCATGGCACCTCGAACAGAAAATGTCTTTTACGGTGTGCAATCCTGTGGACATTGTTCGATCTTCTGCTGATGGTGATACTGCAATGTTTACTACGCTATTCATAAGGTATGCTTTTCCCATACGTCCATGGAAAGCTTTTGAGATTATTTCGTCAGTTGTTGAGAGATGTGTACCGCAGCAGTGGCAACCAATGATTTTCTTGCCAGCAAAGTATCGAGTTCTAACTAATCCCATTTCGTTTTTGCTCAGAGAATGATATACAATTGAAATGATGTTTACAGCAAAGACTATCAGCTCTCGGAAATATGGCCCAGAAATCCGTGAAACTCTGTCGAATCAGGATAGTCATATGATACGTTGGACATTCAGCTGACTTTGTTCTGCGTAGTATTTCGACAGGAACATCACGTCATCAGACTTTTCTGCAGAACGAATTGATAGAATTTTACAATGTAGACCTACAACTAGAGAACATAATTACTGCGTTAGAAACGTTTCATGATGATCAAACTCACAAACATAAACACATCATTCATACACTTTACCATACGCACTTGATAAAAAGTAGATCAATAGACCAAAATATCATCATCGTCTTTGTCTTAGGATATGTTTTATAAAACATACAAATCTACCACGTTTTGAATTTGCGTTGCATGATTCTATGCAAGATCATGTTGCATCCGCGATTATACATTGAACAAACTCTTATTTTTCTAATGATATCTGGTACTTGGACCAATATACCTATTTCCATTAAGGAAATTATACTTTTGCAAACTATTAAGGATTCTGTCAATGAACAAGTGGTGCAAAGCCAAAGTGCCAAAGAAAGACCTCCTGTGCTTACACTGATCAAAACTGTTTCAACTCAACTCGAAAGCTTGAAAAACATTGACAGAATGTCATATAAAATATGTGCTTCTGAAAGGTTCACGAGGTTAATGATAGCGTGCATGTTCCCAATAGCAGTTTCATCCAGATGCAAGATTCAATCAAATCAGATCTGGAATATGGAACTCCGTAGTGATATTAACGTATTATGCCGCAATTCCTGGTTATTCTTATGGAGGGCCATGAAGAAATTATGCTTTGAGACTGATAAGGGAAAGAATACTGATGGTATGAGACTTGTGCAACTGGATCATGTCGTATTATGGTTGAATCCTAACGATACCGAGAAAGGTAATACCAATAATGCGTTCAGCATGAAGATTCACTCTAATACTGATCTTATGATTTCTACGTCTGCAGCTGAATGGATTTTGTTGAAGATGCCTACCGTGCGTTTGGTAACAAGACCGCAAAGAAGCCGATCGTTAGAGTTTACTTTGAAACAAGACAAAGACTTGAACATGAGTATCAAGAAAGGTTTCATGACACGCTCGTTCTGTTTTGAGGACATGATAACTCTTAGCTCGAGGTTCAATTCATTGCATTACATTGACGATATGAAGAATCCCCAAATATTGACATATTCAGATGGCAAGATTTGTTCACAACATTATCCAAAGTGCGGCAACGTCAAGCAGCAGGTTTGCGGTTCTTGCCTTTATTCCATGAATATGTCTTTATCCCAACTTTAACACTAAACAATAAGTATCATTAACTTTATTCTTTGTTTTCAAAATGCTTCACTAGCTTCTTCAAGATTTTCCGCCAGTTTTCTGTAGAATGCAGCTTCTCCTTCTAGGAGTCCTTTCATCATAATTTTGAAGTCCTTGTCACGTTCCTCATGGAAATGTGTTGCTTCAGCATAAGCAACCTGTACCAGTTTACTGCATTTAATCTCTAGCTCTTCCAGCAAATTCTGATCAATTGTACCATCAAATGCTTGTTTTCTCCAGTCTTTCAGCTTTTGAATTGTTTTATGCTGTATGAACGCAGAAAGCTGTACGCTATCGAGATTATGTTCATACTCTGTTAATTGACCAATTGCTTTAGCGACAGTATGCTCATTGTTCTGTGGAAACTGACTGCTGCATTCATGAAGTATTCTGGATGCATTCTCCATCGCACTAATCATTGCTGTGCATTTATCACAATCCGGAAGCCAACAATAAGGATTATCCGATATTGGAGAATTAGGCCCTTTTGTCGGAACACTTTTAACCATTTTCGAGAAGGCAGCTGAAAGCTTCTGGAAGTAATTATGACCACTATTATTAAATGAAGCTAATCCAACTAAACTATCACGCATAATCAATTGTTTCACTTTCATGCCATTAACAACATCGACAAATTCCTTTCCATCTTCATCGCCATCCAACTTTGGCAAGTCACCATGAATGTTAATAGCATGCAATAATTTATCTCCTACTAAATCATCACTCTCTGCAGCCCTCTTTCCAGCCTTCCATTCACTTGCTGTGTTACAAGTCACAAACAATTTGAATACTTTACTTGTACTTATCAGAGGATGCCTATTCAATCTATCCAAGTATCTAGTCAACAAATACTTTCTACGTTCTATGAAACGATCCTCAAAGCGTCCATTAGCTTGTTTCTCTGGGAGTACCGGAAGACAAACAAATGAGAATTTCGTTGAAAGAATCTTGTGCAACCATTCAAAGTGTTTATAACGTCTCTGAACAACAATATTTGATTTCTTTTCCAGAATATGAAATACTGTAAACACTTTTGTACCAATGAATTTCGATTCGGTAGAATGCCCAACAATTTGCAAATCAAACAAACTGGTCGATTCTCTTGTAACAGAGTTCAGATTTTGCGGCATCATTACATTCCAGTGAGGTTCCAAAGGCTTTTCTGCACAAACATCTAAAGCAATAGCAACATCATTGACATACGCCAGCGGTAATTCATTCTTTGTCAGAAAAGCATCAAACCCTCTAGATACGAACGGAGAAAAGAAATTCTTTGAAGGCTTAACACGAACTGTACCTGGTGCTGAAGGAGTGCGATTATTGTTGCTTGGATCATTTAAACTCGTTACAGCAGTATTAATGGTACGCGTATCAAAATGATTATCATTCTTGCCACCAAATTCATCATGCAAAGAATCATCAAACTCTGAACAATCCAAGTTGTTCTCAGTAGTAGTTGCATTGTGTTGTTGCTGCATATCAGAATCTGATTGATTCCTGTTAGTACTAAGCACGACATTATTCAAATCCTTTTGTAGAGCTGCAGCAATTGTAGCCGTAGAAGGCAAAGGTGGTGGAGGTGCTGCTGCTACCGTTTGATATTCTGAAGATTGCCTCTTTTGTCGTTGCTTTTCCTCCTGTTCTGCTACTAATCTCTGCAGTAGCGATGGTAGTGGCGGCAATGTAGGCGGTACAGTAACATTCTCCACAATATCATCAGTCATTTGGACATACTCTGCAGGAATTAGTCCCAGCTGAGATACTTGAAATCTTCCATTCTGATCCAACAAGTATCCCTCCAACCAACCATCCGCCTGATTACTACTACATATTCCTAATCGATCTCCAACACGAAAAGATAATTCATTATAAGCCTGTTCCCCATCGAAATCATAAACAGCAACAGCAATTTTAGTCGATACCATTTCTGCGTCGTAGTTTCGCAAAAAAATGTCGCAAAAAGCCTCAATAGTAGCTTCGTTTCGACACCACAATTAAATCCAAGACTAGCGGTAGACGCTTCAGCGCGCATCGAATGCGCTCTTCATTGCTACGCGAAGCCCGATGGGCGTTTTTGTATTTGTGAATTCCATTTGTAATTGTTTTCATACTGTAATATGATGAAAACCCGACATTTAGTCTTATTGAGTAAGCGCTTGGTAGAGCAATGATAAGAGGGTAACTTATAATGATTGTAACTTGTCGATAAGAATTTTATCCTATTTCTAGCCAACTTTAAAACAGGATCAACATTCATTTATTCGTTATCGCCTGATGTTGAAGCATGCCCTTTTAACAATAACATATCGAGTACCTTATTTCCGCCTATGTTAACGCCTCACAAGCACATTTGGTAAATAGTTAACAATATCCAAATATCCTCTCCCAGGTGCCCAAGCCATGGCTCTTTCAGTACATCCTTATGTTCTATTTTGATGCAGCCATTTAACAACCGCTAAATGTCCATTCATAGCTGCGCTATCCATAGCACTTTCAGTACATCCTTCTGTTCTATGCTGATGTAACCATATAACAATCGCTAAATGTCCTTCCAAAGCTGCCAAATCCATA
>JALGPX010000010.1:108737-143071 GCA_023515795.1 Amoeboaphelidium occidentale | reverse complement strand
ATGCCACTACTTGGACCAGTTCTAGCAGGAACTAAAGATCAGATTGTCGGAACACCAGGAAAGCAATCCAAGGATATCACGCCGCAAATAAAGCACCCACGAAAAGGTTAATAGAATGGTATTATGTTCGTTTTTGATGTGCACACATCCTGATAGAGATATGGCATGATCACTTGATCACAATTAGACGAAAAATGTAAGTCTTCATGTGGGTAAAGCCAGAAATGAAAGGTTGAAAGTCACTATTGAGTTTCACCAAGTCACTTGGGATCATAGCAAATTTTGACGTGCTGTAGATCGTTTTTGAGGCTTGGCACTTAGACTTAAGTAAAAGATCGCACAGATCTCTCTCGATAAGCGCAGAGGCTTTTCATGAAAACTTGTTCAGAGCAGCTGTACCACGGGAAATGTGGAATGACACTGTTTGACGTTGAAATCGTCGCTTGCTAGGCTATATTTGCCAACTTGATCCGGTCAATCAGGTCAGCCACATTTTCTTTCTTCATATAATCGGGTAACGTCACAATTTTTTCTTTTTCATCAGAAATAATGCCAGCCGTCGATATCAAATCGGGAAATTCAAAGGATATCCTTTTCACAGCGCAGTCCCTCAAGCAGGCTGTCAAGCAGAACAGAGAGCTGATCGTATTTAAGCAGCAAGTGTACGACATTACCAAATTCACCAAGTTCCATCCTGGAGGTCAGCTGGCTATTAAGCATTTAGTCGGTAAGTGTTTGTCCTTTGCGATCTTTACTGATGTCTTTCTTTGTTGGTTTGTGTGTGTAGGCAAAGATGCTACGGATGCTATTTTAGTTTTTCACCCTCCGTCTGTCTATGAGAAGCAAATGGCTCATTACAAGGTTGGTGTTTACAGTGGGAGAGCTGATGAATTGGAAAGTGACTATGATGATGTCATAGTTAATCGCATTGGGCAAATTGGCTCAACGTCTCATGTCCAAGGCCAGAAAGAGTTGTCGTATGACGAAAGAGTCAAGTTGGCATACGATTTCCGTGCGCTTAACGACCAAATCAGGGCTCTGGGGTTCTACAAACCTGATTACTGGTTCTATGCAAGAAGATTTGTGGGGTTTGCTTTGTGGTGGATGGCTGCTTCTTATGTTCTGATTCAAAATCCCAACTCGATTTTCAACGTCTTGGTTTCTGCTGTGATGTTTGGGGGCTTGTGGCATATGGCTGCATTCACTGCCCATGACGCTGGGCATCACAGTGTTACTTGCAATCGCAAATACGACGATATTATTGGTATTCTTATTTCATCTTTTCTCGGTGGTTTGTCCATCGGATGGTGGAGATACAACCACAACGTGCATCATATTGTTACTAATGAGCCTGAGCATGACCCCGATATTCAGCATATGCCAATTTTTGCTGTATCGAAAAGATTCATGCACAATTTATACTCTTCGTTTTATAACAGGGTAATGGAGTTCGATGACTTTGCTAAGAAATGGATTCCGTTCCAGCATTTTATGTAAATACTGACGCTAGTTGTGCTAATTCTCTTTTAGGTATTATCCTGTTATGACATTTGGCAGATTCAATTTGTATTTCTTGTCTTTATCATACTTGCTCAACTTTAAGTCGCCTGAAAAGAGAGTTTACAGATGGTTCGAACTCACTGGTATTTGTTTCTTTTGGGCTTGGTACGGATATTGGTTAGTGTATACCCATTTTACTTCCTTGCCATTGGCTATTTTGTTTATCTATGTGTCTCATGCTGCAACGCTCTTCTTGCATGTTCAGATTACTTTGTCTCATTTTGCAATGTCAACAGAGTTGCAAGGTTATGAGACATTTTATGAAAAGGGATTGAGAACAACTATGAATGTTGATTGTCCTGAATGGTTGGATTGGTTTCATGGTGGTTTGCAGTTTCAAATTGAGCATCACTTGTTTCCTCGTGTTCCAAGATGTTATTTCAGGAAGCTCAGTCCTATGATCAAGAAGTTCTGCAAGGAGCATCAGTTGAACTATTACTCGTTTGGTTTTGTGAAAGGCAATGGTATTGTTTTAGGGGCTTTGAGAGAAGTTGGTAATCATGTGTCATTGGTCATGAATGGTTTGCCAACGACGAAGTGATTCTCTCTGTTAAGCTACATAGTTATATTGTCGATCATATCGACGATACAGGAATAAAAGCCTTTCAGTTTCTTATCGTTAGGCTTCATCCTTCGTGTTTTACTGATTTAGCGCCCAGAGGATTTAAAAAAACCAACACAATTTGGCTGGGGAAATAATAAATGAATTACGACAGCATTACAGAAAAGACGCAAAAGGAGTAAGCGATTTATACATTTATGTAGTTTCCTTTGTTTCCTCTAACACTTCCGTTTCGACAGGAGGTTCTTTGCCTAATCTTCCTTGTTGAGCTGCTTCTTCTAAGGCTGCAACTACCGAACTGACAAATTCCTCTGTGCGTTGCTGAGAAAAGACATTTTCATTCCCGCAATCATCGTCACAACATCCGTAGTAGTAATCATCGTCATCTTTACCTAGAACAGCCATTCTCAAGATCAAACATGCCGTCTTGTGAAATGACAGTGCTTCAACCTTTGGTCTTAAATCTTCTGTCTGGTTGCTATCACCAAAAGGATTCATGAACCACAAACGAATTCTTCCATCATCCTCAACCACACAGCGATCTGATGTAAAGTTATTCAATGCCGCCCGCCTTAAATCTTTCGTGTAATTGATAATCTTTACCCACTCCTCTTCGGTCTGCAGCTTCCCTTTTACAATCTCCAGGAAGTATATCACTTCATTGTTCGCCTGCGCTATATCAACGTAATATTTTAACAAGTCGAACTCCCCATGACACGCTGAACAAAGTAACAGTCCATTTTGAACTTGATGTTTCGAAATCAAGCCAGCTCTTCTTAGAATTTCTTCTTCTGCCGCAACGGGGTTTTTCTTCTGCGCTACGATATGTGCCGCCTGTAGCTGAAACATTTTCCAGCAGAAGAGACATACTTCATCCCTCTCCACTAAAGAGTTCCTAAATGCGTGATGTCGCAGCACTTCGCTCGAAACATCGTCTCTTAGCCCGTTTGGAGATCCTGGTCGCGATGAACTCGGGTAACACATCGAGTGCCAGGATTGCTGCAATTGTGCTGCTTGAACGGCCTTGTATAGATATTGTATAATTCTGTTATGGAAAATCTCATCATTACGTCGCTCAATTTATATCTGTATGAAACCGCGATTTCGATTTTCGCATGTCGCGGTTTCAGGCTTTCTTCATCAAACAAGTTTGCTTGGCGTTGTTTCATCACAGTTTTATTGTTTTCCTAATAATTCAATCAATACTTTGATTATAGATGGATCTGCCAGCGTTGAGAGATCTCCTAATTGTTCTGAAGATGTTTCGTGCGCAACAATCTTCCTCAAAAGCCTCCTCATGATCTTACCACTACGAGTTTTAGGCAACTCTGGAGCAATTACAACTCTTTTGGGTGTTGCAAAAGGGCCTATAATTTTTCTTACTTGTAGACTCAATTCTTTTGCTATATCAGCATGAAGTTCGGCTTTGGAACCTGCCTTCAATGTACAAAATGCAACAATAGCTTGACCAGTAACATCGTCGTGAGCTCCAATAACAGCAGCTTCGGAACAAGAAGGGTGCAAAACAAGAGCTGATTCAATTTCAGCTGTCGATAAACGATGACCACTGACATTAATAACATCATCAACTCTGCCCTTGATCCAATAATAACCATCTGCATCAACAGAGGCTCCATCTCCTGTAAAATAATATCCCGGATAAGGTTTAAAGTAAGTATCAATATATCTTTGATGTGAATTCAAAACTGTTCTTGCCATAGATGGCCAAGGAGATCTTAAACACAAAACGCCGTTTCTTTCACCTTGATTAATATCGCAAGGTTTACCTGTACTTGCGTTTAATATTACAGGATTGATACCAAACTGGGGGAATGTACAGGAACCTGGCTTTGTTGGAGTGATGGAAGTATACGGAGCGATCAAGAATGAACCAGTCTCTGTTTGCCAATAAGTATCGACAACGGCGCAGCGCTCTCTTCCAACAACTTTGTAATACCAGTTCCATGCCTGAATTGAGTTAGCTCACATATTTAAAATTACCTCTGGATTAATTGGCTCTCCAACAGTACCCAAAACACGAACTGAAGTTAAAGAATACTTTTGCGGATACTCATCACCAAAACGCTTCAAAGCTCTTATAGCAGTAGGAGCAGTGTAAAAATGGGTTATTTTGTGATCATCGATTAATTGCCAATATCTGCCAGGATCAGGATAAGTTGGAATAGATTCAAACAATACAGTACAAACACCCAAAGACAATGGTCCATAAACAATATAAGAATGTCCAGTGATCCATCCGACATCGGCAACACAAGCGTAAACATCAGTAGGTCCAAGATCAAAAGTGTACTTCAATGTGCTCGACACACCAATAAGGTATCCTCCCTGAGTGTGCATCAATCCTTTTGGTTTTCCCGTACTTCCGCTGGTGTAAAGTAGAAACAACGGATCTTCTGCATTCATCCAAACGGGCGGACAATATGGGCGTTGTTGAGATATTTCCTCGTCCCACAACAAATCTCTGGTTTTATGAAACGAAGTCTCAAGGCTCTTAGTGTGCTGGAACAACAGAACCTTGTCTATACAGGGGCAATCCAACAGCGCATCATCAGCAATTTTCTTCAAGTTAATAAGTTTTCCACCACGTTTTCCTTGGTCAGCAGTAATAAGTATTTTACACTTTGCATCCAGGATACGATCTCTCAGAGCTTCAGAGGAAAACCCAGCGAATACAACAGAATGGATAGCTCCGATTCTAGCACAAGCCAACATGGCATAAACAGCTTCAGGGACCATTGGCATGTAAATAGCAACATTATCGCCTTTGCGAACACCGTATTTGAGCAAAACATTTGAGACCCTGCAAACATTTTCAAGCAACTGTCCATAAGATATCTTGACAGCCTTACCTAGCTCATCCTGTTCCCAAATAATTGCAGTCTTTTCTGGAGTCTTTAAAGCGTGCCTATCGACGCAATTGAAACAAACATTCATTTGGCCATCCTGAAACCAAGTTACATTTCCTGATTTCAAATCTCCGGTTAGCACAGTTTTGAAAGGATGAAACCAGTCCAACAGTTCGGTAGCAAGTTTCTTCCAGAACTCTTGTGGATTATCAATAGATTGCTGATACATTTTCCTGTATTCTTCCAACGATTTAATGTGCCTCGGAGAATTTTTAACGACATTCTCAGGCGGAGGGTAAATTGGGACTTTTTCGACTGCGGTCTCTGATAATTCTTTTGCTTGTTCAGCAATGTCCTCGGAAGTCATTTTTAGAGCAACGTGGGAAACAGTTTCGAATTGGCTCTGCAAACAACAAGAACCTAAAGAAACAATAATCGTGGTTTCAAAGTCTATTATTACAGGGCGCCCTTGTATTATTAGAGGCTACCGACTACCATCGAATTCGTCCAAGCCACTACTATTAGTTTTCTTCCAGTTTTCAGCTTCTTGGATTACATTCAATGGAACTCCAGCCAATTGAGCAACGTAAAGACCATAAACTTCTGAGCAAACACCATCTTCAACGCCATACGCAAAAATTGGAAACCCCATTTCATCTCTTCGTATAATCATTTTAGAACATTTCACAGTATCCATCTTGTTCATCTCATTAGCAACTTCTTCGTAATGTGTCGCAAAAATAGTTCTTGGCCCTTTCTTTTTGAGGCATTTCAGAACACCATATGCGATAGCGGATCCATCATTGAAACTAGTTCCCCGGCCTACTTCATCCATAAACACCAAAGATTTAGGAGAACATTGGTTTAGTATAAATGCAGTTTCCATCATTTCAACCATAAAAGAAGATTGATGTCTGCCAACGTCATCAGAAGTTCCCAAACGGGAGAATATTTTGTCAGCTATGCCAATAGTAGCTTCTGCTGCAGGAACATAACTACCCATGTGAGCCATTATAGAAATTAAGGCATTCTGTCTCAAATAGGTTGATTTTCCGCCCATATTACTCCCCGTAAGAACAACGATTTGCGGATCTTTCTTTGATGCAGATAAGTGACATGAATTTGGGACAAATGATTTCATTTCGTCCATTAATGATTTCTCGACAACAGGATGTCTTCCCTTCACGACTGAAAGTACCGGATCATCAGTCAATGTTGGTCTACAATACTTGTTCTCCTTTGCCAATTTAGCAAAACATAAATTGACATCCAGATGTGCAATGAGTCTTGCAATTTGTAAAATCAGCCTCTTGTGCCCATAAATCTCACCGCACACAAACTGAAACGCTTGCTTTTCTGCCTGAAAATAAGAATCATGATAAGCCAGAATCGATTGATGCAATTCCATCCATTTAGAGTGTCTGAACCGTTTTCTTATTGTCCGTCCTTGACCTCGAAGTGTTTGTAAATGCAGAAACTCTGAATGATCAGATTCCAACTTATCAAAGTTATCTTTTGTTCCTTCTAGTTCGATGTAAGCTCCTAATTGCTTCTTGTATTCTAACGAAGAGCAACTTATTGAATACTTTGAAAGCACTTGTTTTAACTCTGTCTCCATTTTATCCTTCATTGCTATTTTCTTGTCGTAACTTGCAGCTGCTTGTTTTAATTGTGGATGACAAGCAGGAGAGATAAATCCTGGTTCTTGAATATTCTTTGGCAATAAAGATAAAGGCATTTCTTCTTTTATAAATTCTTTTGGTAGAACATGAGCAAGCAATTCCAATAATTCATCCACTAAAGGCGAGTTGAGAGAATCATCGAATAAAGACGCTCTTCGAAGAAGTTGGGTGAAATCATTAGGAATACTTGATCTAATCTTCGTATAACCAAGCAAATGCCTATAAATTACACCCAAATGCCACGGACCACCGTGTGACAATTTCAAGTTCTGCATTGCCCTACCTACATCGTGTAGAAAGTAACTTGAGAGCAAATCATGAAGATTCCCTTGTAACTTATCACTCTCTTTGACTGCAGATACAATATCCAAGTATGAGTTCAACAACGACAAAGATTTCAATGGAGCACTGAGTCTTGTGGATAATTCTTTTGTACCCAAAGGAGTAACAGTCTTATTCATCAATTCAAATAATGATCCCTTCTTTGCAGTGCTTGAACCACGCATCCTTGATACCAATTCCAGAGATCTCCTTGTCTCAGGATCAATCTGAACAATATCTTCCTTATACAAAGTAGGATAATCAACAAGCGGTAACAACCCATCATGAGCATCAGCAACGTAATCCAGCAAAGCACTAGCAGCAACATCTTGAGGCTCATGCAAAGTATTTAATTCTGAACAAGAGCTTTTAGCCCCTTTTCGGGGACTCTGCTTAAAATCTGTAGAAACCTTCAACCCATTCAAATACTCAAACCCAGAATTAGTAAAGAATAATTTCCTGTCAACTTTAAACTGAAACTCATCATTCAATTCTGTCCATAACTTCTCATCTTCATTCTTTACTTCAGCAACAAATTCTTCAGTTGTCAGAATTTCTATAGGCGAAATTGAAGAAATGACGTGTTTCATTTGACTGGGAGAACATTTCCCGTAATAAAAATTTCCACTTGATAAATCGATTAAACTGAACCCAAACAAATTATTTCTGTGATTATCTTTTGATTCTAAAGAATTACCACCTGGACAAATTGCCATAATATTTCTTATTGTATTCTCTTCTACTAATTCTTCTTCCGTTAGCGTTCCTTGTGTATAAATCCTATCAACCCTCCGAACAATCACACGATCTTCCTCTGATGACGCCAACTCCCTTTCATACTGTTCATACTTTGCAACAGAGTAACCTTTATCCAAAAGTAATTTTAAATAATCCTTCATTTTAAAAGAAGGAAACCCACAAAAGTAAACTGCATCGCCCTGATACTGCGTCTTTGCTAATTTCAAATTTAAATTCTTTGAAACTTCGAAAGCATCCTCAAAGTAAAATTCATAAAAATCACCAACACGCGCCATCAATAAATGTGGAGAATATTTCAATTGATTCTGTCTAATTCCTTCATAAAAAGCACCAGAGGAGACAACCTTCTTCTTTTTCTTTGTTGTTGTTGTTTTAGAGGTATCTTCTATTTGGTGATCAACAGCTAAAGTATTTTCTACTTTTAATTTTAACTGAAAATCTTTGGCTTTGATGGTCGCAGTAGAATTGTGTTTAAAGTGTTTCAGAGTGGCTGCTTTCAATGTTTCGTGTAATAATGATGATGATGATGATGATGCTGATGATGCTGATGATGATGATGATGATATTCGTTTGAATTGATGACTCATCGCCATTGACAACACCAAAAACATTTTGTAGAATATANTGATTCTGTCTAATTCCTTCATAAAAAGCACCAGAGGAGACAACCTTCTTCTTTTTCTTTGTTGTTGTTGTTGTTGTTTTAGAGGTATCTTCTATTTGGTGATCAACAGCTAAAGTATTTTCTACTTTTAATTTTAACTGAAAATCTTTGGCTTTGATGGTCGCAGTAGAATTGTGTTTAAAGTGTTTCAGAGTGGCTGTTTTCAATGTTTCGTGTAATAATGATGATGATGATGATGATGATGATGATGCTGATGATGATGATATTCGTTTGAATTGATGACTCATCGCCATTGACAACACCAAAAACATTTTGTAGAATATATTCTTGTCTATGTCAATTACTTTTGTAAGGAATAGTCGAAACGATCACAGGAAAAGAAAATTTTTGTGATTGACTCTTGCAGCGACTGCGCCACAAAGCTCGACAATTGATCTCAAATATTACGCCTTCTTTTCCATTATAAGCGATTTTGTATTTAATTTTTGAGCGTTAATGGCTTCTCAAGATTTTATTGATGCTGAAGCTGATACTCGCTATAAGAAAGATGGTCGTCATATAATTGAATTAGATATTACACGACCATTTACTCCTGATACGGATCTAGATGATGATTACGATGATGATATGATTGCTTCTAAGGATGGGAATACTACCAAAAAAGTTCACCACCACCACCACCACCACCACCAGCAGCAGCATCCATTAACACTGACTTGTTATAATTTGGTTTATTCAATTGATAAACGCGCTGCATTTGTGGCAAAGATCTCGCGAGCATTTCAGCGAGGGCCAAATAAGAACAGGAAGATTACGAATAAGAGTTGCGCAGAGGGAACGAAGTTGGCAGAGTTCAAGACTAATTTAATGAGAAACGATGAGAATGATGATGTCAAGATTTGCATGGAACATTTAAACTCTGATGGTAATATTCTTTCTGGTGGTCTTGATGGATATGAATGCTCTCAACAGACTCAGAATCAGCATCGGAAAATTATTCTGCATAAAATGTCAAATGTTTTCAAGCCTGGTGAATTGTGGGCTGTTATGGGTCCTTCTGGTTGTGGTAAATCTACGCTGTTGAATGTTCTGGGAAATCGTGTGTACAAGTCTGATTGTGAAGGAGCAGTGTATGTTAATGATTCTGTGGTTACGAAAGAATTGAGTCGTCGTTTTGGTTATGTTATGCAGGATGATGTCATGTATGAGAATTTGACAGTTTTGGAGACTTTGGAGTATGCTGTTCGGTTGAGGCGTGGTAAAATGCGCATCTCAACGAAATGGAAGGAACGCATAGACAAGGTTCTGGATGATTTGGGTTTAACTCATTGCAAACACAGTCGTATCGGAGGGTTCTTCCATCGGGGTTTGTCTGGTGGAGAGAAGCGTAGGGTTTCTATTGCATTACAATTGTTGAAGAATGAACAGACTGTTTTGCTGTTGGATGAACCAAGTAGTGGTTTAGACTCGAGTACTGCCCATCAAATGCTCAAGACTCTTAGAAATGTTGCAACGAAAAGAAACCAGATTGTACTTTGTACAATTCATCAGCCACATTCGAAAATGTACAAATTATTTGATAAAGTATTGCTTTTGAGTCATGGACATGTCTTGTATGCTGGTGATGCTGATAAGGCTGTTGATTATTTCAGTAGTTTAGGTTATCCTGTTCAAGATCATACTAATCCAAGTGATCACATGCTTGAATTGGCATCTGGTGTTGTGTTCAGTAAAGAGAAGAGCACTGCTGACATTTCATTCTCTGATGAAACATGCGACAGTAAAATTGAACAATTGGCTCAGGAATACTCGAATTCTACTCTGTGCGCCATGAATGAACATGAAGCTCTGTCACATATTCCAAAACACGCAGCTCAAAAGAAACGCAAAAGACTATCTACTCCCATTCGATACTTCTTGAAGGAATGGTCTAGACTATTCATTCTAATCAGCAGAAACATCAAGGAAGAAATGCATTCTCCAATTAATTTATTATTCAGAGTTTCATGTGCTGTATTTGTTGCATTACTTCTTGGACTGCTGTATTATAATCTGCAACCGAATGTTGAATCTATTCTGGACAGACAAGGCGCATTATTCTTTCTACCAGTGAATCTATCAATATTTCCAGTATTCCTGGTGCTGAACACATTTATAAAAGAGAAGAGAATTTACAGCAGAGAACATGAACAAGGATTGTATGCTTCTTTTACTTATTATTTGAACAAAGTCATTGGAGAATTACCTTTCCTTCTACCTCTACCAATTATCTTCTCTCTTATTGCTTATCCAATGATGAATCTGCAGCATGATATTCAACACTGGTTTGTTGGAACTCTGACTCTAGTCTTTCTAACTTTATGTGCACAATCTCTGGGACTTCTAATTTCCACATACTCTCCAAATATTAACATTGCAAACATCATCAGCCCAATAGTATTCTCTGTCCTAATGTTATTCACTGGACTATTTGTGAACATTAGCAATATTCCAGTATACTTTAGATGGATTTCCTATATCAACTATGCAAAATATGGATTTGAATCTATTGCTTTTAATGATTTATACAATCTACCTCTAAAGTGTGCAGAAGAATGTAACCATTTTATTAATTCTTATATTTGTTCTAATTTATTTTCTTTAGCTTGTCCTGTTTCTAGTGGTAATGATATACTCGCACAGTTATCAATGACTGATGTTTCAATTGGAATGAACATATTCTACATGTTGTTACTGTGTGGTGGAATGCATGTACTGGCATATATTGGCTTGGTGTGTATGAGTAATAATGCAGCAGCTGTTTGATAAACGCGTACCAACTAAACTTGATCCGATCAACTATCTTTAGAAGAAGTGAAATTCACGCGTCAAAATCACATAAATTCAGAGTAAATTTGTGCATTAATTTTTTTCTTTATCAGAATGAATTCACTGTTCCTTCTCCAATTGACTGTTTTAATTGTTTCAATTGGATTGGAACAAGTTTCAGCATTTTGGTTACCACAGGGATTAACAAGAGGAAGCAGCAGCGGGTGAGTCATCCATTCCATTTATAAGAAGATACTAAACACGTTTTATTTTTATTTCTTCTGTTTCAGTTGGTCATTCTTCAATCCTTTAACAACAACAACAACAACAACAACAAGACAAACTCCTTCAACAAATGAAACATTTACGAGAGATAAATTAAGAGATTTCACCCATTTAATGTTGAGTGTTAATGGAAGTGTTGTGGATGTTACCACGTGGATTTCACAGCATCCTGGTGGATTCCTTCCATTGTTGCAGTCCTTAGGAGCAGACGCGACTGATAAATTCAATTCAATTGGACATTCTGATTATGCAAAAGGGATTCTTAAGAGTTTTACTGTTGGTCAATTGGTTTGAGTTAATAGGAAAGTGTGTGTGAAATAACTGGCCCTTCGCTACAGGATTAGTTCAAATAAAACCAAATCTTACTTAGAAGAGCGTTACACGAATCGCACGATTTCTCGGCTACGCTGGTGGAGACCGTACAAGTAACTATGCAGGCATACTCACCTGTCTTTAACCACCAATTAAATTTTGCAGTTAGCTGACGAAACATCATGCACGATTCTTCCTGGAGAACGCAAGCGGTCTTTTACCTTTGTTTGCATTCAAATCCAAGAAAACGTGNAATCACCTGTCTTTAACCACCAATTAAATTTTGCAGTTAGCTGACGAAACATCATGCACGATTCTTCCTGGAGAACGCAAGCGGTCTTTTACCACAATTTGCATTCAAATCCAAGAAAACGTGTCTGATATTTCGTGCAGCGTTGATGTACCTGTTCCAAACAGTTAAGCAATCTAAATTACAGATTTTAACCGCCCAAAACTTTGTCTGTTTCAACTCATGTAAGCAGAATGAACATAACTCGCTGGGCTCAGAGCGAGCTAGATATACCCCCTTTAAGAAAGCCCATTCGCACTCCAGCTCGCAGCATGTAGACGCTTGAGCTGGAGCTCTGTGAAATAAAATAATTTTTTCTTCTACAATTTGAAGTTGCTCCTAAAAGATGTCGGCTAAGGCGAGAGTTATGAAACCTAAACAACAGCAGAGGGACGTTCCTGAGACTAAGGAACAGAGGCAACGACGACTGGAAGCCAACCAGAAAGCACAAGAGGTTAGTTTGACTTTTAAAATGGGATAGATTGGTTAACTCCTTTTTATGCGATTTGCTGCAATATAGGTTGCGCTTAAATTTGTTTTGCCTGCTCTTGTTGCCTTCATTGCGCTATTTGTGTTTGCAATGTATTACTTTATTGGAACCGGCAAGTGATTAACTACTATGATCGGGTGGTTTACTAAAACTTCTGTTACCGATAAATGGGAGTTTACAATAAACTGAAATCTTACTTTAAATTTACTCGAAATGCAGTCTTCAGTTCCGTATACTCATCAATAACTTTCAGATATTAAGCCTTTGATAATTTCTGGTCATCATTAGACTGCTTTGGGTTCGAGAAGAATTCTTTGAATGCGTGCCCAGTTGTTAAAAGGGTTGTACTGGGCATACAGTAAAGAAGGAAATAAAAGGCGGAGGATCATAGCAGAGTAAGCCCACTTGGATTGTTTGGAGAAGAGATTCCTAAACGAAGTAGGAAACCTGCTCGTCTCGTATATCTATGGTTATGGCAAAAAACTTTTCTCAAATGCACCAACAAATGCTATTCACAAGGAAATCGTCGCATTAAACAGTTGGTGCAGAATAGTTCTTCCCTTTTACAGGGTGCGCTTTCCGCAAATACAGCCGTGGGACTTTCTCGCAGGGTGGTCAGCACCGTTAACAACTGTAAAAGTAGTCAATGGCGCGTAGTGAACCTGCAGCACGAGTCTTGCTAAATGATCCTCCAAAAAGGAAAAATTATCAAAATGATTTTTCGGTTGCAAATGGTTTCGTAATCTCTAGAGAAAGATCGTCTCTATGATATCAGAATAAATTGTTTCAATTAGTGTCTGAGATGTAAGAGCGCTAATAATAGAGGTTGTACTCGCACATTTGTAACAAATATCTTCATAAACTCTTGGAACGTTTCAGCCCTTACAAATCAATCTGCCACACACTGCGATCATTCATAAAGACTTTACCCAGTATAACATCAACTAGCATACAGACCTAGAAGCTGCTCAAGGCTTTTACGGCTCGAATTGGGTGTTGTTTGACTGCGCCACATGGAAAATTTCGAAGCCCCTTTGAATCACATTTTTCAACTTTTGTCAGCCAGTCGAAATACGAATCGCGCACAGCTATGAAACTCGATAAAGTTCCTTCTACTGTAATATTCTTGCTTGTGCGTTTCAAGATTGCGGCAATATCTCTGATTCTTCCGATGTCCATTGCTCATATCTGTTACAAGGTCTTACGTCAGACATCTATTAGTACTACAACGGGGGCTATCGGGAATGGCCTGATCAACTTTACTACTTTCATGGAGATATGGGCAATAGTAGAAATATTATTTTACTTTTGCTTCTTGTATTCCTTGCGCAGATTACGGAACACGAAACCGATAAAGAAGCATCAGTATCAGACGACATCGAAGCAACGAAGAGAGCTCTTTTTGAAATGTATGCTGTCTGTTGATGATATAGAGCGATTTCTGTCTGGGTGGTTTCTGGGGGCTGACATTTGTGAGATTTACCGAGAGAATCTTAAAGACTTTCTTGCATGGGCATTCTTCTACGAGGATTACGAAACGATGCGGCAAAATTTGGGCAGCGAGTACGGCATACGGCAGCTGGATGATCTGAATTGGATGGTTTGTGCTTTTGATCGAAAGTTCGAATTGAATATGAAACCAGGACGGAATCCTAATGTTCAGTGCATGCGTTTGAACTTGGATAGATTGGAGCCAATTCATAAGCCATTCTTTTACTATTTTCTATTGTACACTCTTGAATTTCTTTTCTCAATCGTACTGCAAAGGTTATCTGGTTTCAAAAAGTATCGGTCTCGTGGCGAACAGGAGTTATTGGCTTACTGGGGTCAAGACTGTCCTGAAGAACTCAAGCAAAATCGAACAAAAGTATCTTACTGGTACAGGCCTGCCACTTCTTTTAATCCTAAGATGAAACCTCTTGTATTTATACATGGTATTGGTGTTGGTCTATTTGGGTACTTCACTTTCTTTCGCAAACTGTGGTCTCAATATGATGCGCAAATCTTTGTTGTTGAAATGCCACACGTTCTTACAAGATTATTTCCATTCTATCAGCCCGTCATAGAAGATGTTCCATCAGACTATGAGATGGTCCTCGCGTTAGAAAGCATGCTAAATCGACATTCAGTTGACGAGAAAATTGGAGCAACTTTTGTGGGTCATTCACTAGGCTCTACAGTTGTTACTTGGATGATTAAGCATCGGCCCGCATTGGTAAAGAGAGCGATATTCATTGATCCTGTTTGTTTCCTGTTGTATTATCCAGACGTCAGTCATTCGTTCTGTTACAGATCACCTATTGACACCGCATCTTGGTTGATATGGTATTTTTGCTCAAAAGAGCTCCATGTATCGTGGACGCTCAATGCATGCTTTTATTGGTAATCATATTTGATCGCTACGGCTAACTTTTATATTTAGGCATCAGAATGTTTTGTTTCCTCAAGAATTTCCAGAAAACTGTGAAGTTAGTGTATTCTTTGGGGGCAAAGACTACATTATTCCAGGATATGAGATTCTGGAGACCCTTAGGTTGGCTGGTGCCAAAGAGGTCTCTATTGATGAACCTCTTCCGTTGGATGCTTTGCATTCAATGCGCCTTTATTTCTATCATGATTTGAATCATGCCGAGTTTCTTTTTAGACCAAAAGAGGAGACTGACGTCGTGAAGATCATACTAGGCCACAAACCAGACTGTGGCACTTTACTCCGGGAAAAACTTCCTTCGTTTAGCACTCAAGCCTCAAGAGATTCCGCATATGACTCATCCGACGATAACGATGAACATAGCCCAAGCAGTCAGGATGATATGTGTTTTATGGAATAAAGCATTCTATCTAAAAAACCACCTTTTATTAGAATGAATTTATATGAGAATGAATGAAATCATTCCTGTAAGCCATAAAATCCATGTCAAATAAGCATTTCTACGGCCCATGCTTCCTACATCTTTCGAATCCTCCGTGCTTAGCGGAGTTTCGGTTTCAGTGGAATTAGGGGTCTCTAAGATAGTCTCAGCAGCAGTTGTCAAAATAGTTTCCACCGTATTTTCAGTCAAATCACCTGACAAAGTTGTAACACTCAAAGTAAAACTGGACTCTGAAGTAGTATCAAAATCCGAACTGCTACTTAAAATTGTCGGGATAAGCGTCGTGGAAACTTGTGTAGAAGAAGTTGAAAGTGAAGTAGATGTGGATGTTGGTGTAGCGCTAGTTGCCGGACTGGTTGTTTTCGGATTCAAAGTTGTTGAAAAAGACATAGTGGAAGTGGCTGTCTTGGTCGTAGAAGTAGTCGTACTTGTTCTCGTGAATAGGTTGATCAATGTCTTGGTAATATTAGCAGGGTTGTATACATTTCCAGGCGCAACACAATAATTGGAGTAATCATCACAGCAAGAGTTTCTTTCTTGACAATCGGATCTACAATCGCACTCCCAGTTGGACAGAAATTCACTTCTGTTAGTTGCAGTGTAAGAAAAATCATCATTATCACAAAGGAACTTGCAAGATTGAATCGTTGAGTCGATACAGAGAGTATTGTTTCCTACTACAACACATTTGTCTTTAACAGAAGGGCATGTAAAGTTGCCACACTTTGCAAGGTTGTTTGTTCCAGTATTATTCACCCAGAAACCACTTCTTGTGCCATTAAATTCCGGATTACTAACGCAAAATCCAAGACTCTTTCCGGTACCACAAACGGACTCCATCGAACAAAAAGATCCGGCTTCATTGCAGCCTCCACCACAACTAGTACCAGGCTTGTGAAAGAAGAATGGACATTCAGAATCTGCATACTGATCTTGTGGATCGCAGTACTTCTTAAATGGCACACAAGGATTTGTTAAACCTCCTGTAAAATTTCCACACGAGTAACTTGAGTTTCTCTTTGTTCCGAAAGGATCACAACATTCTTTTGAACGAATACCTGGAGTTTAATCATAAAAACTGAAACCTTACAAGTATCATTTCTCCATTCAGGAACACATAGTCCGCTACGGCAAGCAAAAGTTCCATTGTACGCAGAACCACAAGGCGACCCATCTGACAAGTTGAGATACTTTCCGCTAATCAGAAATGTTTTACAGCCCCAACCAGCTGTAGGATCATAACAATTAAGACGGCAGGAGTCCGGACTGTTCAGTCCAGAATGAAATGGACAAGTCCAATACTTGTTAGCGGGAGTGTTTGGCAGCGTAATCGGAGGATAAGCACATTCATCCCATCCAGGCTTATAATCCAAAGGCGGAAATTCAATTACCGAAGATGAAGGAACTTGTGTTTTCAAGCAGCTTTTTCTTGGCCACCAAAATCCAAACTCATATCTGGAGCAGTTTGAAAATATAAACCCAAGCTCATTGATACTTAAATACGGATACATATTATAGTACTGATTATTTGGGGTACACTGAGGGGTGAAGGGAAAGTAGTTTGTTTTGGCTTGTAGATCAGTATCGTGTTCAGAGCCGAAATTATGACCTAATTCATGTTGAAGCACTTGGACCACAGTTTTTCTGGTCAGTTCACCCCCAGAATACAATGAAGTTGTCACACCCGTGTTATAACCTATTTTGGAACAGGCACCAGAACTTAAATAATTACCCAAGTACGCCAAACCCAAAATGTTATCGTAATCCTGATGGCTAAAGACATGGAGAAGGCAAACATCATCCGAAACTTGACCGTAGCCATTGGGCCAACTAGCAGCCTGCGTTACAGTAACTGAGTTATCAAGGACTTCATAAATATCTGCTGGTGGAGCTCCGAATACGTCGGAGGAATTCTTCGCAACATACAAGTAAATCACAGGAAGAGCCATCCCAAACTGATCATTGTAGTGATATTGTACTTCATTAACCAGAGATAACATGTTATCAGCAGAAACATCACCGTACCGATCATAGAAAGGTTTATCAGCTACCAAAGCAAGAGCGCAGGACCAAGTAGGAGACATGGAAGTATCGAGCGTTGAGGTTTGCGAGGACGCGAGAACGGACTCGGGGCGGACAACATCATCAAACAATACTTCTGTGACATTCTGATCGATTTCAACAATTTCTATGTCATTCTCTGTGTTCTGGGCTTTTACGGCCGAATTAAACGCAACTCCTTCTGGCTTCAATGGTTTGCACGGCTTAAACTTGGCGGCCTTATCAGAAATATCATCCTTCGGTTCATAAGCTACCAAATGCCATTCGGAGTGATCAGAAGCGTGAATGTTTAAGTGTTCACCAATAAATCCGTTTCCTGTACCAAGTTTCTTTAACTTTCTGGGAATACGCATAGCTTCAATATGATACTTGATTTGCTCACCATTTTGTTCAAAGCCAAAGCTCCCCTCCATGATCTTATCATTAAATAACGTAACAGCCACATGAGACTTCTCATATCCTTCAACGGAACCATGTAAGAACAATGCATCCGTTTCGATCTTGGCTTTAGGATGAAACATGTTATGGTTTTGTTCCAACAACAGAGTGATGTCCCTAAACATAGTTGAAGGCATGATCATGTTGAACTTACCTTCCGGAAACCTTTACAGTCAATGGGACTCTCTTAGACAACGGATTCTGTTTGATCTGGCGGAAAGCGGAGGACAAACCTTTTGTCTCAACTTTAGATAATGATCCCAGCAAGGGATGTTTCAACTGATCATCTCTTCCTTGGAGGAATGCATGACATCCTTGCAAAAGTAACAATAGAAGTGGCAACAACATGTGTTTGATAAGAATGTTGTTTTCGGTTTCAATGATTATTCTAATCCAAAAAACGAAACTACGCATACAACGATCGGATATCAACAAAGTTTATTGCTCTCTGTGTGAACTCTTTGCTCAGTGTTCTTCTGCAGGACCAGGCTGAACCTTTTCATAATGGAACAAACTCTTGTATCCATCACCCCAAGGGAAAGGCTACGAAAACATCAATATCAAACATTCATCATAACACAAGAACTTACCTTTCTGCGAATGTGCAAGTGTGGCAGATCTTTATAATGGATTGGGTGCTCTTCCATGTGATGCGCATGCTCCTTCTCCAACATGTAAGCATTAACTGCAACACCTCCGATGACAGGGACAGAGGAGAAAAGGAAAAGATTTTTCCATAACTTGAAAGACTCTTTAAATTAGACTGAATCCACTTTTAAAAAGAATTTACTGTCAGCATGTGCAATCTTTTCCTGTTCGAATTCCAAAAGCTCTTTAGCTTTCACTCCATCAGCAGGCAAACCAAAGAAAGTCCTCTTTTGTTGAAGGGACTTTGAAAGCGGCTTCAAATTTAAGCGACTGCGGTAGAACATTCCAAAGGTCGATTTTCGATAAGGAAAAAGATTGTTGGGCTGTCGATCAAGCTACCTAGCGAACCGGTCTGAAGGTCCAACAGCCTTATTGCTAGTCAAGCATTTGTTGAGTATCATGTGTGACGCTTAAAGATAAGAGTGGCTATTAGCTGCCCTGGTTGCGCAAAGTGGAAAGATCATAAACCTCATTGACGCGATCATTTGCCTTTTCATTGCGATCTCTTCACAATTTATCATCACAACCAAGATTTCATATTTAGATGCCAGAAAACGTTGAAAAGGAAGTGCCAGCCCCTGCTATCGTAACGCAGCAGAATACGATACTTTCATCGGCTACTTCATCAGACTTTATACACAGTGCGATGGAAATTGGATCATCACAATTTATAAAGGGATTCTTTGCTGGCCAGCTTGTACTGATAATATTTGGCATTGCTCTGATAAAGCTTCTATTCTTACGGGGACCATTCGATCTTCATCGTTCAAGAGATACCAGGAAATCTAAAGCGAATTTGGCGCAGAAAGCTGCTACAATTCCGGCGTCAAAGTCTATTTCTGAGTCAGAGTTATTGAAACTGTGTGGATATGATATGAATGGAAGGCCTGAGAGTTGCCTGTGGCTTAATGTCTTGATGGCGCAGATAATCACAAGCTATCGTTCTAATGCAGCGTTTCGATCTTTCATCGTTTCACGCGTAGATAAATTATTGAATGAGAAGATACGAAAAGAAGATCAATTAAATCAGGAGTCTCCGCTGGATTATGTCAAGATTATGTCCATTAATTTGGGCTCTGGTTTCCCTTGCATCAAATCTTCACGTTTCAGCTACTCTGAAAGTGGTCGGATTCGATTAGATTTGGACTTGGAATGGCCAGACACAGATTTATCTATAGATGTGGAATCGCAGTTACTTTTACATTGGCCTGTACCTTTGTTCGTAGGCCTTCCGTTTCAGCTTGGACTTTCATTGGTAAAACTGAAAGGCACATTGTCTCTTGAAGTATGTGGTTCAAATAATAATCATTCTAATAATAGCAATGATAACAACGGTCAGCACACACATAATGCATCAATGGATGTGATTGCGACATTTTTAAACGATTTTGAGTTGGATATTGCTGTTAAGTCTTTAATTGGTCACAAGACAAAGGTCAAAGACTTGCCAAAAGTCGGGGAAATACTATTGGCTGCTTTACGAGGGCTTATTGAAGACGAAATGGTTTGGCCCAACTATCAGGTTGTATCCTTGCCATCGTTCAATGTAGAGAAGAACGACGATCTAAATGATAATTAACAGGGTTTTTAATTTTTATAAAAACATTCATTGAGATTCATAGTCAGATTCCTCTTGAAAAGAACTTTCTTCTTGGTAGGAGTCTTCCTCCATTCTATCGCTTTCTTCTTCGCTATCATCAATCTTGTAAACTTTCTGTTGAACACGAGCTCTTCTTGGCTTTGGATTTAATGCTGCAAGTTTTGATTGTTCCTTGCCATGATCAGAATCTTCATCAGATTCAACTTTTTTAGGAGCCGGAGCTTTCTTGGCGTACTTCTTTTTCAATTCATCAAGCTTTGACTCAGGCTTTGCTTTTGGTTTGGATTTAACTACAGGTTTTTGTTCGAAGGCATCATCGCTGTCAGAGTCGGTAATTTTCAATTTTGACAGCTTCTTCTTTGGGGCATCAACCATCATTTCATCTTCGTCGTCAGAAATGGTAATGACATTGTTGGCTTTCTTGACAACATTCTTCTCAACAATATCCATATCGTCATCATGTGGCTCACTAGAAACAGTCACAACAGAGTCTGAAGAAAGAGGTTTTGGGGCCTTCTTCTTCAGATGACCAAACATAGCTGGAAGTGTATTCTGTTTCACCGCTTTCGCAGGAGCAGTCTTCTTGGGGATTTCTGTAGCGACTTTCTTTTCGACCTTGGCTGGCGCCTTAATAGATTTTGCCTTGCTTCCTTTTCCTTTGTAAAGTCCAGAAGCAGCAGCATTTTCCGCTTCTTCAACGTCTGCAATAAACTGTTTCCACTCTGCCAGGAAAGATTCTAGATCAGCTAGCCATAAATCTTTGCTAGATTTCATCAACAAATCATTTAATAAATCTTTCTTCTCTTCCAGCTCGTTCTTGATCTGCTCAAGCTTCTCATATGTTAAGTTCCAGATAGGCATGCTAAGCAAATAATTGAAGCTTGCACCACTTTGTTGCTCTCCTTCGGTATCATCCGTAGCTGCACTAGTATCTTTCTGCGGTGCACCAGAGCGTTTGTAGCCACGGCGTTGCAATTCGGCTTCGACTTCAGTTTTCTTCTTGTTCTTTATGTTCAAGGTATCATTGATAACTTCAGTCAAGAACCTTGCTTTGTTTTCCAACATTTCATACTCTTTAGTCAATTCATTTACCAAGTACTCTTTTCTTCTCTGATAATACTTCAATCTCAATTGGTAAAACTCAACCAGAATCTCTTTTGCATTGCTATACTTTTTGATACGGCCTTCTTGATCAAAACAAACCATGTTACTTAGGGAGATGGATGTTGTCAGTTTGAACTTCTTCAGCAAGACATCGTGGTTTGTCAATTCTTCAACTGTCAAAGGTTGATTCAAGTGGATTTCAAAAGAAACCGTGGAGTCAGAATGAAACTCTTTATAATCCTTAACATGAGGATTTCCTTTTGCACCTGCTTCAACGATCCAAGATTCAATTCCCTCCTTGTAAGATTGAGTCCATACTCTGATAGGCAATTCCTTAATGTGCACAGTAGTGTCATTAATCACATCGATAATACCATTGCAAACGTATTTGGATCCATCGGGCTTAATTTCACCGTTAAATCCGCGATACCAAGGATTCATTTCAACCAAATCTTCATTTCCTGAAATTAACAACTTCAAATTCTCGACAATATCATCAGGTTTATAATTAGGAACGAAAGAACTCCAACCAGTTCCAATACCTTCACCACCATTGACAAGAACTAATGGTAAAATCGGAATGTACCATGTTGGTTCAATCTGCTGTCCGTCATCACGCAAGTATTTCAATAGATGATCATCATTTGGATTGAAGATGATTCTAGCCAATTTTGCAAGTCTTGTGAAAATATATCTCGGACTGGCAGCATCTTTTCCTCCTTGCAAACGACTACCAAACTGACCGATAGGTTCAAGCAAATTGATATTGTTGCTTCCGATAAAGTTTTGAGCCATTCCAACAATTGAAGATTGCAAACTTTGTTCTCCGTGATGATAAGCAGAGTGTTCAGCGACATAACCAGAGAGCTGCGCTACTTTGATTTCTCCCTTTGTCAAATTTCTCTTGAAACATGAATACAGAATCTTTCTCAAACCAGGCTTCAAACCATCAACAACACATGGAATACTTCTAATATTATCGGCCATAGAAAACAGAATCAACTCCTTGTCAATAAAGTCTTTGACTCTGATTGCATCAACATCATGATCGATGAATGTTCCCGGCTAAAAATTACTCTCTGAAAGCAAATTTACCTCAAAGTTTCTGAGCCATTCTTTGCGCTGATCAGCCTTCTTTTTGTTGAATGCCATGTCAATGGCTGTTTTATCATCATCGCTTACTTTGTCAAAGACTTTCTTATGAATATCAATGTTTTGAAAGTATTTCTTGGCATCTTCTTTCGTCGAAGTACCCAAACCTTTGTAGTATTTGATAGTCCATCCTTTTCCTTCATTATGCTCCTTCAACCATGTCTCGTACTCTGGTAAAGTAAAGAATGACATTTCTTGTTTTCCTTTTGTAACTTTTACAATAGGAGTGATGAATTCCAAAAGAAATCCTCTAATCTTCAATAGATCCGGCCAGAAGTAATCCAACATGTTAATGATCAGACCTTTAATGTGTGAACCGTCATGATCTTGATCGGTCATAATCATTAAACGTCCATAACGAAGACCATCAACATCAGAATACTTCTTTCCTTGTTGCAAACCAAGAATCTGTTTGATTGCAGTGATTTCAGCATTCTCCATAATCTGCTTGTGACTGGCCTCACGAACATTCAACAGTTTACCTCTTAGGGGGAAAACACCATAATTATCTCTTCCAACGACTCCTAAACCTGTCACAGCTAAAGTCTTTGCGGAATCTCCTTCTGTTAGAATCAGTGTGCAGTTCTTTCCGTTTCTAGTACCAGCATTATTTGCATCATCTAGTTTAGCGATTCCAGAAATACGAGTACGCTTCGCTCCATCTGTTTTCTTCAATAGCTGATCTTGTTTTGTCTTTGCCCAGTGTAAAACATTCTCGATAATTACAGTCTTCTTGACTTTGTTCATAAAATCATCGCTAATCGGACACTTGCTACCAAAAGATGCAGCTTTCAGAGTCATGTTCTCTTTTGTTTGAGAATCGAAAGTTGGATTCTCAATTAAACAGTTGATAAACACCCACATTTGGTTCTTAACCTGGAAATTCTTAACTGGTGCAGCCTTATTTTTCTTCTTGATCAATTCGACCAAGTTACTAGCAACTTGATCAGCAACATAAGTGACATGTGTTCCACCTTTATAAGTACAAATTGAGTTCACAAACGACACTTGCTCGAACTGGCCCTCTGAATGCGTCAAGATAACTTCCCATCGGTCATTCACAACTTCATGAACAATATCAGCGTTCTTTCTTTCATCATGAGCCGATGTGCCAGTATTTAAATACATGTCGACATACTGACGAAAACTTCTAATCATGATACGCTCACCATTCAAGTACACTTTAACATTCTTCACACAACCAGCCAAATCATAAACTCTCTTCTTTAACAAGGCCTCAATGTCAGAGGTCAAACCCTCTTCACTCATCCCAAATCTTTCAAAATCAGGAATAAAAGTGATTTTAGTGTATTCTTCTTTACCAACAGTCGAAGTAATCACAGGCTCCGACTTATAAGACATATTGTTCCTAAAGATTTGTTTGTATTTCTTCTTCTTGGATTTATCAGCTGTTTCAACAATAAATTCTTTCGAGAAGATGTTACAAAGTTTTGCACCATAACCGTTCCTCCCACCAACAACCTTCTTCTCAGAATCATCATAATTGGAAGATGTAAGCAAGTGACCAAAGATCAATTCAGGAACATAGACCTGTTCCTTTTTGTGCAACTCAATCGGAATACCTTTTCCGTTATTGTAAACAGAGATCTTGCAAGTCTTGTCTTCAGCGTAGTTATCAATCGTAACTTTGATCGTGTCCATATTCGGATCTCTCAATTTGTTATCAGCAGCATTAACCAGAATTTCATCAAATATTTTGTAGAAGCCAGGAACATAAGAAATTTTCTTCTTTTCGATTTTGGCAGAGTTTTTGTTGTTTCCGATTGTTTCAGAATCATCTTCATCCTTCACAGAATCGCTGTTAGTGACAATCCACATTTCCTGTTGAATTGTTTCAACTGAGCCAATGTAAGTATCGGGACGCAGCAAAATATGTTCCAGCTGAGTTTTCTTTTGATAAATCTCCTCAACGGTCTTTCCCTTCTTTGAGCCTTTCGAAGACGCTGCAGCTTTTGGTGGCTGATTTTCATCCATTTGAGCAGACGCAGCGTTCTTCTTTGGCCTCGCGCTGCCAGAGTCATCAGAATCGTCCATCGCTACCGGAGAAGATGTTACAGGCAATTTTCTGTTGGTTGCAGAGGATTTTGAGGCCTCGCCAGTCTTCTTTCGTGCTGCTGTGCTCTTTGAAACCGGCGCAGAAGTTGTTTTGCTTGTTTTGGCCTTTTTCTATTTGCAGAGTTAGATTCCAAAGAATTGTGATAATTTCTACCTTAGGGGAGGCATCAAAAGAAGATTCAGAGGCTTCACTTTCTGTTGCTTCAATAAAAGAACCTTCAGTATCTTCCTCGTCAGAAGATGAACGATACTTTGGCATTTTCTGTTTGTTGACGGCCGAGAAACGAGAAGTTGTTGTCTGTGCCGATCCTCGGAATTGTTGCTTGATTCCAGAAGGTTGTAGGGATAATAAAACATGTTCTCATCTGTAACAAAACTTTATTAAGTTTCTGCAATATAAATGTCACTATTTCTCTGTTTAAATCGCTATTCTTTTGATATTTGATCGCGCTTCCAGAATTGACACTTATTTGCTGGGTTCATTGGAGATGTAGATGGACACTGCCATGCAGCAGAGAAATTTTCATCTAAAGCAAACATGGCATTCATTCTTATAGGATCAACTGTATGAACATCAGACATGTATCTTGCGAGATTCTTCTGGTTAACGGAAGAACAGAATGTTTGAGCGGTGCTGAGATAGTAAAGTTGTAAATCTGTGTAATTTGTCAGGCCAGGGAGTGTTGAATTAACGCCGAATGGTATTCCATCAGATCGCATTCGTTTCTTGTAAGCATCCAAAGATGTTTTAATTCCGCCATTATCTGCCAAGTTCTCTGCTAGGGTTCTGGAACCATTAACTTTGATACCGCCAAAGGTTTGTTTGCTGTAATAGTCGATAAAGCATTTTTGTTGTTGCAAGTATCGCTGAAGTGATTCCTGTGTAAGGAACGAGCTTGGCACTGATTTACCATACTTGTCAAAAAAGACTCCTGAACTGTCAAACCCATGAGTGATTTCATGACCAATAATCATTCCAAGAGAGCCATAATTCATATATGTCGGGTAGTCTGCCGAGAACCAAGGAGGAAACATTGCTGGAATTCCAATCCAGATAAAATTGAAGTCTGGAATGTAGAATGCATTTGGCGATACAAAGATATAAGGTTCAAGTGAGAACAGAAGTTGCACCAGAGATATATCAGGGATGTTCTTGTATAATATATACAATGCTTTCATAAGCCATTCGTCCCAAGTCAAGAAATGTCCTGGATGATAGTTCTTGTACAACTTCTCCAATGTCGCATCATCGTCAAAAACTGAAGGATATCCGATAACTTTTCTCAGATTAGAAAGCTTATCTTGAACACTCTTCTTGGATTCGATATCGAGCATCTCGTTGCTTTTAATTCTTGAAGAGAATGAATCATTTATATCATTCACCATATTATTCGCAATACTTGCAGTCCGGCCATAATCTTCTTCATACGCAATTGAGTACCATTTTGCAAGTGCAGGCTGAAACTGCGTCATTGTAGTGATTAAGCAGTATTGTACAATATCATCATTTAAGTTGGAAACTGCTGGCATTTTGTTTCTACCATACTTTTGAAGAATTTGTAGTTTTGATGAATGCCCATTTAATTGATTCTGCGATGCAGGGTCATTAACAACACCTGCAGCAAGATAAGGCGCAGAAAACAATACTTCGTACAACAATGTTTCCTTCTCTACTGTTTTGAATGCCTCGTTCAGAGCTTGCATAATATTCGGATAAACTATAACTTTCTCCGTTTCTGCGACATCTTTCAAACCAAGTCTGTCAAGAACTGAGTTCCATGTCAGTAAAGCCGGATAACTTGTTGATAATTGTGCAATCGAAATTGTTTCGTTCCTATTTCGCGGCAGTGACAATGCCTGCTGTATTTTGTCGTAAAATTGTGAAATTTTGGTCCTTGTTATTTGAATTTGATCAGTCTTCAGACAGAACACCTTGCTCATGAAAGTAGTGAATCGCTGCGCTAGCAATGATTTCATCTGACCAATGAGTTTGTATGAAGGATGTTGAACAAGAAGTGTCAATTGCATTTGAGGTGTATACTGTACATCTAGGTCTAGGAAAAGGAACCAGTTTAGTACTTCGAGAGCTGGTAAAGTGTATAAAGTGCGATCGTACTTGACTTTTCCAATATTCTTGTTTAAGCATTGTCCGTTAGGAACGTCGTAATCATAGTAGAACTCTGCGGCATAGTATGAATCTGGTACATAGTCTTTTTGGAAGTCAGCAGTATCGCCATAATTGTTCTGACCAAAATCGCCATAATCACCGTACTTGAAACTGTTGCTTCCATCAGCGAGGCCAAAATGTTCGAGAACGTTCTGTAACCGATCTTTGTATGATGGACTGGTGAGATTTGGTTGCATTCTTAACGAATTGACATCATCGCCGTATGATTGTGCAGCTGAACCATAGGCTGTAGATAATTTCTCGCACCAACTTGTACTCTTCTTTAGCTTTGCATAAATGTCACGATGTATCTTGTTGCCTCTTATGAACTCGCGTAGTTTCGTAAGAGAAGGGTCCATGTTCATAATCTTTCTGAAACGGCGATCTAGATATGTCTCGATTGACAATGCCATGAAGCCACCATCAGGTTTTGTCTCTTTGACGTAGCCACCACATGCAAATCTAAAGAAATTGGTGCAGGGCTTTGCAGATGTGTCCATATTGCGAATAAAGCCACCAGCAACTTTTGCGCATTGAGAACTAGTGCATAAAGATTTGTCGTAGTTTCCGAATGGAAGGTTTGTAATGCGACCGTTTGAAACCATTCCAGCTAGAATAGCCAGTAGTATGATCACCAAAGCAGTCAAGAGCGCAATCCCAACTTTGTACATGTGTGTGTCTTTCTTAGTTTCATGCGGAATCTTGATCTGTTCTTCAAGACGATCATTGACTTCCTTTGATGTTGCTTTGGCGCCTTCATCTTCCGATGGTATCATTTCAAGTGATACATAATTCTGCCGGTCTTTTCTAGGCATCTTTCTCACTTATTCAAAATGAATATGATGCGATTCACGGGAAGCATGTATTTCTGTTAACAAATGGTAACCATGGAAACCAAACTGATTTGATTTTTTTATTTTCAAATAACTACTTCGTTACCTTCAGGAACACATCTTCCAAAGACGGTTGATTTAAGCCCCAGGATACGACATTATGTTCGTGGCCTTCTTCTGTTATGCGCTTCAGATTCATTGTGCGATCTTTTGACACCAAGTTATCGCATTTGATGAAAATGTCACCCAATTTTCCTCTTGAATCCATAGAAATTCTAAAATATGCCGTGAACATCCATGAGCATATTGAAGACTGTGATGACTTTGTCACAGCAGAATGATAAGTCGGAGCACTTCTGGTGGATTCGATGATTTGAGTAGTTGTATCAAAAACCATAGAAGATTCAAATCCATGGGCATCTTTATGCTTCGAAACACATTCTGCAGTAGCAAAAAGATCATTTCTCACATAAGAAGTCAACTCTTGCAAAATAGCACGTTCGATAGCAGTAATCCGATCATCAGAACAACTGGAAGCACCTGTAGTGTTCTCTTCAAGACTATCCGCTAGAGCATGAGCCTGTACTCTGAAAGACAACAAATAACCATCTCCAAAACGGTTCTTCAAATGCAACTGCGTTCCAATACACTTAAGGCCTCCATCAGCCAAAACGCCGATTCTTGTTGCCAGGGCGTCAGCTTCTTCTAGCGAATGAGTCGTCATCACAACAAGTCGAGAACCGTCCTTCAAAGAGTCAATTATCTTCCAGATTTGGGCTCTGTTATTAATATCTAATCCAGTGGACGGTTCATCAAGTAGAAGAATCGGGCAATCTCCAATTAAAGAAATTGCAATCGAGAGTCTTCTCCTCATTCCACCACTCAATCTTGAAGCCTTCAAATGGAATGCGTCTCCGTCTAACTTGACCTGCTCCGCTGCTTTCTGAACCCACGCTTTCAACTCTCTGCCAGGACATCCACGAAGTCTGGCGAAGAAAATTAAATGTTCTTCCACGGTCATCTCGTCCCAGACATAATCGAACTGAGGACAAATGGCGATGTACTGGTGAATATCGTTGACAATATTTCCCAACGACTGACCAGCGATCCTGATGAGCCCTCCATTTGAATCAAGCATTCCCGTGATAATGTTTAACAACGTTGATTTACCACATCCATTAAGTCCAAG
This sequence comes from Amoeboaphelidium occidentale, assembly GCA_023515795.1. Lineage (NCBI taxonomy): Eukaryota > Fungi > Aphelidiomycota > Aphelidea > Amoeboaphelidium > Amoeboaphelidium occidentale. The sequence continues at coordinate 114,373 of JALGPX010000010.1, read as the reverse complement.
TAAACCAAAACATTCCCCAAAATCGAGACCTAAGGAAAGATCTTTTAAAACTTTTTTCTTGGTTCCGTTAGGTAAGTTGAAGTATTTGGTTAAGTGTAAGATTTTGATTGCAAACTTGTGGCTACTCTCCAAGACACGATTTCTTTCTGCAATTACATCCTTATCTTCATTCAAGATTGAAGAATGTTCATCCTCTTCATTACTGACCATGAAGTAGCTTGAATGCACGCTGGAGAATAGTTTGCGATAAAGCCCAACAAAGATGCCATAAACAAACTTTCGAATAACTTTTGGAACGAAAAATAAGATTCCATCAGCAAAAGACCCCTCCTCTGTAGAAGAGATTGTGTGATGTAAATAAATTCCCACGACCAAATACACAGTTCCGCAAACAAGCAAATAAACTAGAACAAGCAAGTGGAAATAAGTATCGATAACACCCTCAAAGACCCTGCTGATCGACAATGCAAATGCAATTGGAGCGAAGAATGCGCTTTCCGTTGCAAACGATGTGTAGCCAGAAAACAAAACAGCTAGGCCGATACCAAGCGAACAGCCAAGAGCGTAAAGGAATGACACTATGAAAGCAGTTTTCGGTCTCTTTAACAAAAGCGACGTCAGCAAAGAAGCTTGACCCACTTGAGAATGACTCCATACTAGGAAGAGAAGAAATGTCCATCCAACTGAGACTTGTCTTATTTCTCCAAGATCCATGGAATACAATAAAATCATTGACAAGATGTTCAAAATCATGGAGCAGGTCATGAAATACAAGTAATTGCCAAACCAATAAGCTGGTGCCTTGAGACCTTGGATCTTCATAGAATCAAACAAGCGAGATTGACGTTCCATAACCAATGTATTACAAAAGAATGGAAAGAATAAGAACGAAGCCAACATTGTAAATGTAACCAAAAATAACAATGAGATCTCAGGCCCTTTATAATCACGCCAACTCAATTCCTGTATTTTACCAATAACTCCAGATGAATACGCAGCAAAACTGTGGTAGCTAGGATAGATAGACACATGAGGACTGTCCATTTTTTCTCTGTATAACAAGGTCGTCAAAGAGCTCATGACGGAGAAATAATGATCTTCACCGGGCCAACTAGATGCAGAAACGCCGTACTTCTGGCACGATTTGTCTCCAGAAACGTAAACCCCGACAAATGGATAAGTTCCAGAGTAATCAAGAATGTTGACAGAAATCTTTTCCTTGGTGAATTCAATAAATTCCAAACCATATTCGGGATAATTCTCAATCAGGTCTTTGACTGGTGTTTTAGATTCGGTGTGGTTTGCTGGGATTCCGTAAAATTTGGTGCATGTAGATTTTTCGTGAGTCTCCAAACTGCCTTCAATTTGTGACTTGAACACAATGTCATCCACGGATTTGTCGATATTTCTCATACCAAGAACCACGTTCTTTTCATTATACAAAACTTCTTTCTTTCCATAATTATCATAAGCTCTTGTGAATGCTCCGGATGCATCATGATAGAATATTTTGCCACGATCCTTTATGGAGTTACAATAAGGATAGTAATTGTTGAATGAACAGTTTCTAAAAACGAAACGCTCAAACTGTCCGACAGGATAAGTGATGAAGTCTGAGTTAATACAAAATCGCTTATCATCCACAACAACATCGTCATTCTTAGACGAACATGTAGAGTAATACTTTTCGTTCAGAAGTGTTACAATTTTTGATGCATCGCAATAATCAGTAGAATCATGTGAAAATCTTGATTTAGGCCATTTTCCGTGACTGCACATCTTTGATGAAATAGTTTTCGTTCTGTTCTCACCCAGAAATACAGCTATTAATATATAACATGCAATAGCCAACAAGATAATGATAACATTGCTACATCTCTGTTTAGATTGTAAAGTGAAGTTTTTCATTATAATGGCCTTAGTTTGAGAGAGAAAGCTCGTCTTCCTTCTGTCAACCTTTGAAACTTTGTTTGAATTTTCGATTATAGTGTTTGAATGAGTCTCTCCATGCTCGTTGAAAGCATTTGGAACTTCGAGAGGTTCCAAAACCACAGAGTCCTCAGAATCAAGCACATCATTTGCATCTTCTGGATCTTGTACAACCAAAGTTTCAATTTGTTCGGGATCGGAATCGGCACCATTCGCATTTTCAGCACATGCCTTACACAAGACACCAGAAACGTAAACCGATACTCCACCTTTGGTAAACAGTTGAACCACTTCAGCCTGTCTCTTGGTACAAAGAGAGCAATAAACAGTTTGGTCCTCCTCTTTTTGGTCGAACTCGCCCTCTGTTGTTGAGTTAACAGTTGTGTTTATATCGACTAGTTTCATGAAAACTTGTTCCAAAGTAGCGTTTGATATTCCCCAGTCCGATCCTGGCACTTCCAATTCAAGTTTACGAAGCAATGATGGAAGCTTCTTGATGAGCGACTGTTTTATGCCAACCATCAATAGATTTCCAGCATTCTTCAAAATCTCTGCTTCTGGCATCATCTTTGTAATAATATTAGACAAAATCGATATCTTATCATCCTCTAAAGTTTCGGGCGAATGGGCAAGAGTGATGGTCAACTGATAGCCATTACCAAAACGATTCTTCAAGAACAAACTGGTTCCTGATGCCTTCAATTGACCGTTATGCATAATCTCAATGTAATCAGATAGAGCGTCAGCCTCTTCCATGCTATGAGTTGTCAATACTACAATCCTGTTTCTCTTCATATTCTTAATCAGGTTCCAACTATAACGACGATTCAGAGGATCAACTCCAGTTGTAGGCTCATCAAGCAGGAAGAGCTTTACATGATCATTACCGATCGTTGACAAAAGAAGACTAAGACGTCTTTTCATTCCGCCACTATATTCTTTTGTTGACTTAACAGAGTCACCAGAGGAAGAACCTAAACCAACTTGATCCAAATGATTGTCAATGTCATGCTTTTTCAGGAACTGTCCGCGGATAAGACCATAAACCCAAACATGATCTCTGCCGTTCAAATCATCCCAGAGAATATCATCTTGAGAGCAAACGCCAATAATGCTTTGGACAGCATTAACCTCAGTAGTAATACTATGACCAAACAAGAAAGCGTTTCCGTGAGAAGGTGACATTAAACCACTCAGAATATTAACAATGGTGGATTTACCGGCACCGTTTTGACCCAATAAACCATAAATCTTTCCTACATTCAATTCCAAACTTAATTCCTTCAATGCAGAGACTTGCTTGAAAGATTTTGAAAGCTTATGCAAGATGATACTCTGGTCTTGCCTACTTTTTTCTTTTAATGCTCCAAGGGTATCACCTTCGAACAAAGGATCTTTCTTGATTTCCAAGCCCCAATAAGAAGGGAGAAACACAAACCAGAATGGGCGTCTAAGACCATCTTCTCCACTCAATACCTGAGCCAAATACCATCCCAAAACGTAGAATATCAATGCAGTCGAAAACATTAAGCCGCACTTTGTTGCCAAGCTGGAAGTGTAAACAGCCTCGTCCTGTTCGTTTATAAATGGACCGTAGGAACGACCAAAATCACTCATACTGAAATGGCCTCTGTATGTTCCATTACCATTGGTAATTCTAGTGATATCACACCATGCGGCAGAAGTAGCAGACCACGGAAAGATAAAGTCATTGATCGCTTGTGGCGTTCCTTGTTTTTCATCCGTAGGCATGCAACAAAAAGTGGCAACAAGCTCGGCTTCGACCCCAATAGCTGGATCTCTGAACTTGAACGACGTAGTCATAATAGGAAGCTGATAAGTAATTATTGAAATGACAGTGTAACATAAGACGATAATCATCAGAGTGTTTGCTAATGCGGGCCTCTTGACAATTGAGCTCAACATGATGTAGAATGATACAATAGCCATACCAGAACAAATATTAACCAAAATGATGGCACCAACTGCAGCATTCGTAAAACCATGATAACTTGAATAAGTGTTAACAATTACTTGCGCAATTCCAGAAAGCAAAGAAGCTAGAATAACTAGAAGCCAATATGGTATGTGGAACGATAGCCAATACACTGACTCATAACCACCAATTCTTCTATACTGGTCCAACAAACGCTTCTGCTTTTCATTAACAATAGAGAGGAACGCATGAACCGCCAACGGGAAAAAAGCCAAAGAAATGAATATGTGAACCAGAATTGTAGTCAAGTCAATGCCTTTGTTCAGAATCTCATAAACATCTTGGCGTGTCTTGTGAGCGGTGAACGGCTTCAGAACAGGATTAATACTGATACTTTCGGAGCCATCACCACCAGGAATCGCATCAATGATCGCGGAATCCAATGACAGTTGCAAAGATAACAAGTGAACATTTCTCACTTGAATATCCTTGGAGTATGTGAAATGAAAGTTTGGATCATAGGAATCAACCACAGAGTAATGAATAGACTGATTCCTGACATAAGAAGATTCTTCGAAACGAACACCAATAGCGTGATAAATCACAGGACCATTGGCGTAAGACATTAACTGATAAACATACTCAGTCTCATTCGTAAACGCGTAAACAGAAAATGATTCCAAATCAATGCCATGTCCAGAAGGTTCGCCCTTGTAATCCAGCTGCTGTCGTCTTGCAACGCCCTTGAGAATTTCAGACGTATAATCAGTCAGAGGATACGCCAGAATAATCGGTTCAGCACCAACAGAGTTCTTTATCAACGGGAATTCAGCAAGTGCGTCCTTGCTTGCGCCAGTTTTGATAGAATTCGATATCACCCCCAATAACAGTATCACCACTGCTGGAAACAAGACAGCCACCAACAGAAACAGTTTAGACTTTCTTAACAGCAGTGCATTCTTGTAAAGCACGGCTAAAAGCTGATAGCCATAAGCGGAGAGTTTCATATTCGAAAATTCTGATAAAGGGGCAGATCTTCCGAAAGTCGACAACGCCATTTAGCTTCAGCATTATCCGAACCTAGAAGAATGATACTGAGAACGGGTAAAGGATACTTTAGCAAGAGTTCACGATGCGACAGTAGAGCACGAATTATGGATCGTTTTATGAATGCTTCGTTAACGCACAAGAAAGTTGAACCCGTAATACCTTCTGATGTTCCGGAAGTTGATGAGAAAGTCCTTGATGAGTACCCAGGTGGCTCGCAATTACCTGGTACGGATGATAATTTCCCTTACGCTGATAAAGCGATATTTACGGAGAAGAACATATCAGCATCAAGTAGCACGATTCTTGGAAAGTATTATGAGCATTTAGTCATCAAGGCTTTACAACCGCCGGAATATGGCTTAAGTGTTAATGGTCATAAGAAACATGGTAAAGACAAGGGCATTGATTTTTATGGTCGTTTCACTGAGATTCCTCAAAAGTATCCATTCATTGGGCAATGCAAATTCTACAGGTCAAAGAGTCTCCCTGTTACAGTTATACGCGAATTAATCGGAACTTTGGATGGACTGAAAAGTGGTAGCGAGAAGCCCCCGTTTGATTTTGACTTGAATGAGGAACTTATCGGAATGGTTGTCGCAAGTGTTCCCTTATCAAAAGATTCCGTTAAATTACTCCAGTCTACTCGCCATCCAATGATCTTCTTTAGATTTATTCCTAATTCTGCAATGACATCAAATCTGTTTTCTTCTTATGGTGATGG
>JALGPX010000010.1:16394-108716 GCA_023515795.1 Amoeboaphelidium occidentale | reverse complement strand
AAAGTGGTAGCGAGAAGCCCCCGTTTGATTTTGACTTGAATGAGGAACTTATCGGAATGGTTGTCGCAAGTGTTCCATTATCAAAAGATTCCGTTAAATTACTCCAGTCTACTCGCCATCCAATGATTTTCTTTAGATTTATTCCTAATTCTGCAATGACATCAAATCTGTTTTCTTCTTATGGTGATGGGCACATGCAGAGTTTGATGATGAATGAAACAGCTTGCTCTTTATTGGATCCATACTTAAAGATAGAGACTCGCTATGATGAGAAATTATCTGTAGCATTAAAGAGAAGCGTTCGACATGAAATCTTTAAATACCACAGGGATGGCTGATTTAAGACTTTGCAGAAACGACTTTGTATTTCTTGGGATCGCAGATTTTTGCATTCTTGCATATGGAGTACTCATCAATGTCAATTAATACTGGTGTCGCAGCACCATATTCAGTTGCATTTTGTTCCGAATTGATGTATACTAAATCATAAGACTGTTTCCATTTGGTGTTATCAACATTGAAGTTAATCCCATGCTGGCCAATGTTCTTTACTCTGGAGAGTTCTGGCTGTAGACAAATTAATTCATGTTTTCTCCGTGCATATTTTTGGATCGCAATATCCCATCCATTGAACCAAGTGAATTCTGGTTTAATGTAGTTTATCCAGTTTGATCGTGACGTAGACCATCCCCATACTGTGAATTCGTAGGGTCTGATCTTTAGAGGATTAGAATGTTGTCTTGAGTCAAAATTGAATGAGTTGATAGATAATACTCGAGACCTGACCTGTTCCGGTAACTTGTCATCAGATAAAGGTTTGCTTGAAAGAAAGTGTTGAAACATCCATAAATGATACTCATAAAAATCAACCGAAGGCACTAAATCACTCTCTAGTATAATTGCGCCTTCAGCTTCCAAATAGTCAAAAGCAAATCGCAGCAGGAAATACACATTGGCAGTCGTCGCATACTCATTATCGTGAAAAGAAGGAATGCCAAAGAACGGTCGAATGTGTTTCATGTGAATTAATCGTAAATGTTCAGCATCTGCCATAAGTTCTTCAATGCGTTTCGAGATGGCCTTATCTGAACAATCCTGCGACAATATCAAAACAGTTTCATTGATTCTGTTGCACCTCCGTAAAGCCTTTATGACTTGTTCAAAGTAATCATCTCTGTCACAGACCGGCATTAGAATTGGCAGAATGAGTCTTTCATCGTTTTTAATCGCTGCGACCAAGCTTTTTGATACTTCTGATCTCAGGGCATTTGACGAAACATAAATGCAATAAATGTTGTAATAAGAAAGTATAGTAATTAGAGTTGATATAAGTAAAAGCCAATTTCTGTTTCTCTTAAGAAGTCTTCCAACTAAAATCCAAAGTTTCATTTGGAAGAAACACCACGAAAGATTTCTATTGCGAATGGCTTTGATCAAGTTTGCTTTTTGCTAAAGTAAACAGTCTCTTTTGGAACAGTTCTTCTTCTCGTTCCAATTCCATTTTGCGCTGTTGTATAAGTGCTAACTGTTGCTTGTAGTAATTCATTAGTTCGCCTTCATCGGGCGGATTGCTTGTTGCCAGGGATTTTCCGGCTGCATTATCATCAGCGTAGTCACAATCAAATTCCTTAGTTTCTTTCTGAGGATTATTCGCGGATGCCTTTACAGAATGATTTGATGATCTTGATTTTTCCAAAGCTTGCTTGCCATCAGAATTTTGGAGATCTTTTCCTGAGTTTGTGGAAGAGTTCTTCTTATCTGTAGGAACAGATAGCGTTTTGCCAACTCTTTCTTGATTTTCATCTTTTCTTTTCTCGAACTGCATCTGGAAATACTCTGCCTCTAATGGGTCCAATGTAATGTCGAACTCTAATTGGCCAGGTAAAATCACCTTGTCTAGCTTCGTGTTGGGTTCATTGTTGGACTTTGCTTCTACATTAGAGCAGTCATCATTATTATCCCCAGAGGAGCTTATACGTTGCTTTTCAGGCGATACATAACGGCCAGATCTCTTGAGATATCTGCGATAATACTTAAGAATTATCAAAGCTGCTTCATCTTTCGCTTTCTTTTCCCTGGCATATTGTTTTCTTATAGGTGAAAAAGAGACTCTAGTTCTATAGCCACGCCAGACTTTCTGAATTGTTAAAGCGCTGTAATTCTTCAAGTTCTTCAGCTCAAGGCCACCAGCTTGCTGTAACACCTTGGCACACTCCCAATGTCCGCCCATAAGCGCAAAATCCAAAGGAGTCTCAAGATCAAAGTTAGAATTAGTAGCGTTGACTTTGGATCCACTTAATAGCAACAATTCAACAGTTGAAGCATGACCAAACATCGCAGCCTTATGTATTGGACTATAACCATCATTATCTTCCAAATGTAAGTCTGCTCCGCATTCAAGAAGATACTTCACAGTCTCATTTGAACCAACTTGTGCACTGAAGTGAAGAGCACTGCGTCCACCAATGTCTCGTCGATCAATACTTGCTCCATTAGCTAGAAGCAAAGACAGAACTGGCAAATGACCGTATAGAGCGGAGAAGTGAAGCGGAGTCCTTAGCTCAGCATCAGTCTTCTCGAGTTGAGCTCTATTTTGCAGAAGGCAATTGGCAGCTTCTGCAAATCCTCGTTCAACACAGCGAAACAGTGGAGTATGATTCTGATTATCAACGGCATCAACGTTGCAACCATTTTCAAGAAGAAGAGCCATGCAATGAGTAGTTCCTGCATAAGCTGCTGCATGAAGGGCAGTATTCCCTTGCTTATCCTTCAAAGATGTATCGACCCTGCTCTGAAGCAAAATTTTAACGGCTTGAACATGCCCTTTCGTAACGGCCCATGTGAGAGGGTATCTACCTTCCTTATCTGCTGCATAACCAAAACTCCTGTTGCTAGTAAACGCTTGAACGCATTGTGCGTGGTTCCGTGAACAGGCATAATGCAATGCAGTAGCACCATTACTATCTTTCCATTTATCAGATGCACCTTTACTCAAAAGAATACTCACTAATTGATGATGACCACCTACTGCAGCCCAGTGTAAAGGTGATCTTCCTTGAATGTCAATAGCATCCAGATCACATTCTACATAGCTTGTCATTAGTGAAACCAACGCTGCATGATTCTCTCCTATTGCCAGATGCAAAGGTGTTCTTCCTCCCAAGTCAGGCAGTGAAGCTATTCTGGGTAAATAATCAAGCAATAACTGTGCGCATTCGACATCTTTGTTCAACGCAGCCAAATGCAGTGGATTCTTTCCATCAACGTCTCCACGAGTAACATCTGCTTTATATTTTAGTAAAAGCTCTGTCATCTTCGGACTTGAATGATAAACTGCCCAATGAATAGGCGCCATTAGGTCTTTATCAGGCTGATTCAAATCAATTTCAGTAGCATGCTCAAGTAATAGTTCAGTACACTTTGTATTAGACGTCTCAGACCCAACAACCCAATGCAATGCACTTCTGTAGTCGTTATCCTGAATACTCCACTTTGCGCCCTTTTTTATAAGAAGCCGAAGCATATCATATTTCCCATAGAACGCAGCCCAGTGACACGCAGTCATACCGCCATTATCACGTAAATCAATGTTGGCGCCTTTCTTGATAAGAAACAACACAGATTCTTTATCATCAGCCATCGCAGCGTAAAGCAAAGCAGTTCGTCCTTCCTTATCGACATCATCAACGTAATAGCTACCAAGGCATGACTGTAATAATTGCAAATTCCGACTACCAGCAGCCAAATGAAGCGGAGAAATGTCATCATCGCCGTCTGTATTTGAGTAAGGATTTCGAAAAGCGCCTTCAGGATAAGTTTTCTTGTATTCATCCAAACACTTTTTAAGAACATCTGCTGGAACGTATGACCTCCTCTTTACATTAGAGAAATTGAAGTTCAAATTTGTAGGTAATTCTGTCCCCTTAAGCGGCGTGATGATCAGATCCTTAGGTTTTCTTGGCTCTCTGATATTTCGACTATTCAAAGACTTCGCAGTCGGCGGGTTCAGCTGATCTAGGCAAGCCTTCACTGCTGAGGGAGCGATTTGATATTTTGGAAATCGAGCGAATTGTTGTTTTATGTTCTGCAGCTTCTTATGAGCGAAATATGTCTCGTCTTTGATGCACTCTGATTGTTGTTCAATTTCCTGTGATTCTGCCATGATCATGTTTCGAAATGAAACAGGGAGATGAGGAATGCTCGTCTGCTCAGAACTTTCTAGGGTTAATGATCTCACATGGATTTATGCTAATCTTCTTTTCTCATCAAGATCAGAAATGCGCGGACAGAATCTGGTGGAAAAGATCGCACAGAAATACGCTGTCGGTTTGGGTAAAGGAAGCCGTGTCAAGAGCGGCGCATTCATTTCGATTAAGCCACACCACGTGATGACGCATGACAATACTGCGGCTGTACTTCAGAAGTTCAACCAGTTGCCAGTCAAAGGTGTCTGCCACAATACTCAACCAGTTTACGCTATGGACCACAACATCCAAGACACATCTGAAAAGAATCTTAAAAAGTATCAAACTATTAAAGAATTCTCAGAAAGAAATAAGGTTGATTATTATCCTCCTGGACGCGGAATCGGGCATCAAGTGATGATCGAAGAAGGTTACGCATTTCCTCAGACTATGACGGTGGCTTCTGATTCCCATTCGAACATGTACGGCGGAATTGGTTGTTTAGGTACCCCGTTAGTTCGAACGGATGCAGCTTCGATTTGGGCTACAGGCACGACATGGTGGAAAGTTCCACCTGTTGTCAAAGTGGAATTGACAGGAGCGTTACCTGCCTTCAGAACTGGGAAGGATGTTATCATCGCATTATGTGGCCTGTTTGATAATGATGAGGTTTTAAATTGTGCCATTGAATTTGGAGGTGCTGGTGTTAAAAGTTTATCTGTTGATGATCGTTTGGCCATTGCTAATATGACAACTGAGTGGGGCGCATTGGCTGGATTATTCCCTGTTGATGATCTTACGTTTGAGTGGTTAGAGAGACGAAGCAAGAAACTAGAGCAAGATTTCAAGAGAAACGGCAAGTTCAACAACAATGAAACTGTACCAACTCTTAAAACTACATCAAAGCATCCGCGTTACAACAACGATACTGTTTCAAATTTGAGAAATAATCTCCTTAAGGCTGATGGTGATGCTTTCTACTCTAAAATTCTGCATCTCGACTTATCGTCGTTGGGAGACTCGTTTGTTTCTGGTCCTAACTCTGTAAAACTTGCGACACCTGTTTCGAAGCTCCAAGAGCAAAAAATCAAAGTTCATAAGGCATATTTGGTTTCTTGTGTGAACTCTAGATTGTCGGATATCAAGCAGGCTGCTGATGTAATTAGAGAAGAATCAACAAAGTTGGGCAAACCTGTGAAGTTTGACCCATCTTGTAAAGTGTATGTTGCTGCTGCAAGCAGTGAAGTCCAGAAAGAATCTTCTGATAATGGAGACTGGCAGGTTCTGATGGATGCTGGAGCTCATCCTCTTCCTCCTGGATGCGGCCCATGTATCGGGCTCGGAGCCGGCTTACTAGAAGATAACGAAGTTGGTATTTCTTCAACTAATCGCAACTTTAAAGGAAGAATGGGTTCAAAATTGGCTCTATGCTATTTAGCCTCTCCGTCTGTTGTAATGTCTTCAGCGCTCCATGGATACATCTGCGCTCCATCAGCTACATCTGCATCTGGCTCACTTTTACCACAAAAGTCTATTGAAGTTTTCAATAACGAGGAGAAGGAATATTCTGAAGAAGTGAATGTTGTGCCTGGATTTCCTTCCGTTTTGAATGGAGAGGCTCTGTATTGCCCTCAAAACGGACTGAACACTGACGTTATATACCCTGGGAAATACACATACAAAGATGATTTGACTCCTTCCGAAATGGCAAAAGTTGCAATGGAAAACTATGACCCAAAATTCACTTCTCTTGTTAAACAAGGAGACATTCTTGTCACTGGAAGCAACTTTGGAACAGGATCTTCGAGAGAGCAGGCTGCAACTGCATTAAAATACGCTGGTGTAAGATTAATACTTGGAAAATCTTTTTCTGAGACTTTTATGAGGAACAGTTTGAACAACGGTTTGATTTGCCTCGAATGTCCCTCTTTTGTTAATGATTTGGATCAGTTTCTCGGAGGCAGAAAGAACCTTACAAACAGAACTGGTGTAAATTTGAAAATGGATTTAACCAAGGGAGTCATGGAGGCAGAATTCAAAGGTTCCGCGAGAAAAACTTATCGACTTTCTCAGTTGGGTCAGATTGCGCAAGAACTCGTTGCATATGATGGTTTGGAGAAATGGGTTGAGGCCAAACTTAGCCAATAAATCTTTGATATGTGTCTGAAGGTGACATCAAGAGGCCGAGATCTAGTTGACTGAGCCAGTGCATTGAGATTGGGCGTTTCGCAGTCATAGAACAACTCATGTTATGTCATCTTTAAACAAAAGAATGAGTGATAAAGACGTAGCGAATAAGTCGAGATCATCTTCACTGACAACATCGGGTTGTACATCAGCTCAAGAGACACCCACTACACCCCACAAGTCAATTCTGAAGCATCGCAACTCTGTAACTGCAGAATCTATTGCAAGTACACCAAGTATATTACCAACACAATCCAATACGACGCCTGCACCTCTACACGAACGAAGACCGATACTAACTAGACCAAGAGGCTACTCTTATGGAGGAGAGAATGAACGAGCCTTCATGCGCCCAGTTCTAAATCGACCAGTCGACCATATAGCAAGATCACGGGATGGATCAAGCAGAAGAGTGTCATTCTCAGAAGAGACGCCTTCAAAGACACCACTAGAGGTTCTTGAAGACCAGAAGCAATTAGGAATCAATCCTTCTTCAAGTGTTATTACGGAGATCAATTATCAACAGGACGAATTGAAACAAGCAAAGATCGATGCATTGAAACGTGTATTATTTAATCATGGAAAGCCTGCACAAGAAAGCTCAACTAGGCGTGCTGATAAAAGTTTAAAGAATGGTGGTTCTCCGTTGTCATCGATGGTAGACATTGAACACGCAACAGATTGGTTCGACAAGCGTAGAGTACTTGGCTCGGGCCTTCTGATGCAAAAGCTGCATCATGAACTGCTGCCAAGTGACATTAAGAATCCTATAAGGGAAGGCAGCCTTGATATTTTACAAAAGAATCTTGTGAACTCTACGTGGGAACGCCGGTATTGTATAGTGAAAGATCGCTGGTTCTTTGTCATGAAAGAAAAGGATTCCTTAGAAGCGCATCAAATTATACCGTTAAGTCACTGTGTTTTGGATTGTTACAAGATGAAACACAAGGCGTTCTCACTACATCGTTTGGGCCATCATAAATCCTTTGTATTTCAAGCGGAATCCCCTGAACTAAAAGCAGCTTGGATGGATGACATTCTCAAAGGAATTTTTAACGCATGGCAGTTTGATAAGTTGTTACCGGACAAGAAGAAAGAACCGACTGCAACGAAAGTAAGGAAAAGCTTACAGATTACTGACGTTCCTCCGCGATCTCCTGGCGGCACAAGCAGAAATGCATTAGCACAACAGGCAGCTAATAGCTCTAAAAGACGACATTCAGTTTCAACTGTTACAGACGATATACACGACGTTACGATACATTCTTCTATTGGCCTTGGATTGAGTAATGCTAGCGCAAGCCGAAGAAACTCTGCTGCTATCCAAGAAGAAGAGCTATCTGTTTTTGCTGATCCTAAATCACCTTATTATAATGGTTATACTTCTGCAAGTATTCCTTCAACGATTATTAGCCGAAATCAGGACTCTGATGAGGGCCGAGGAAAAGGTAGTTTCAAAGGACAAAATATTCCTGCTTCCCGGGCAATCTTGAAGGTTCCTTCAGGCAGTGATGAATTCGCTGCCCCTCAACTAAGATCACGAAGCAACTCAAACGATTCTAGAGCCACACGTCCTGGTGTTCGAAATTCTACCTCTTTCAACAGCATGGCTGGACTGCTTGGACAACAATCAAAGATTACAGCGGAAACAATTTCAGAGTCTTTACGGAATAATAAGGACCCTCTCAACGCACAGCTCCTCCACGCAGTTTTAGATTCATTAGACCAGACAAAGTCTGGTTCTTCATCCCGGGAGAGCACATCAGATGGACATAAGATGTCTCAGTCAGAGCTTAATGCAGTTGCAGCTCTATTTGGTTGAAAAACACATACATTTATATCACATTTATTATTATCCCATAAATCTAATTGATAAACCCTGACTTGCTCGAAAAGCTCCAAGTGTCGTGATCGCAATACTTCGCCTTTTTCTTACGATTCAAACACCGCATGTTCATCATTAACTGGCTTTTTGACGTCCTAGCTTCATTAGGTAACCTTGCCAGCTATTCCTTATAAACTTATAAACTTTCAGGCTTGGTAAATAAGAATGCCAAGATTTTGTTTCTTGGTCTGGACAATGCAGGAAAGACGACGTTGCTACACATGCTAAAGAATGACCGTTTGGCTACACTCCAACCAACACTGCATCCAAGTAGCTCTCTATTTATTTCGTAATGAACTTATTTACGTCATAGCGTCGGAACAACTAGCAATTGGACAGGTCAACTTTACGACATACGATTTGGGAGGACATCAGCAAGGTAATAACCTTCAGATTGAAAGCGGCTGAACTCCGATAGCCAGAAGATTATGGCGTGACTATTTCCCTGAAGTCTCTGGTATAGTTTATTTGGTGGATGCCGCAGATCGGGACAGATTGTTGGAGAGCAAGGCTGAATTGGATGCGTTGCTCGCAATACCTGAGCTAAGCAAGACACCGTTCCTTGTTTTGGGAAATAAGATTGACTCGCCAAATGCTGTAAGCGAAGATGAATTAAGACATACTTTGGGCTTGTATCAGACAACTGGCAAAGGTAAAGTTCAGTTGAATGGAATCAGGCCAGTCGAAGTGTTCATGTGCTCCGTCGTAATGAGACAAGGATATCGTGAAGGATTTGTATGGATGAGTCAATACATCGACTAAGAGTTCAAAACAATAAATCCCGTCACAGAAACTGTTTCCAAGAGCGATTATAATTAATCATTTCATATATTTTAACACTAGTGGGTAGATAATACTTTAACATATAAAATTATTGCAACTTAGAACATAGAAATCTAGAATTAAGGACCTGCATGATCTTCAGACGCTGTTGTACATTCATTTCTAAAAGACCTTCAACCAACTCTTTTGCTTCGACTGAACACAACCTTTCCGATTCACCTGACTCTAATCTTGCGGAAGAATTGAACATCATGGAAGAGTTATCTTGTTTCGTTTTGATGCGTTCATAATCACCTGTAACAATCATCAAATGCATTCGAGGTTGAAACTCACACGCAAATGGAAGTTTGTTGGTCAACATCGCATAAAGAACAATACCCAAGGCCCATATATCAGCAGCTTTCTTCAGCTCAAAATCTTCATCATCTGCAGAAGGTCCGACAGAATCAGAGAAAGTTTGATTTCTTCCGACTGATATTGATGAGTGAAAAGATCTTTTGCTGCCAACTTCTACAGCAGAGGAAGCATGCAAACTATTCAATAAAGAAGGATCTAAAAGTTCGGGAGCACAATAAGCCAACGAACCAACACATTCAGTCTTGTCTTCGCGTTCAGGCCCTCTACCAGCAGAACCTCCATGGTCCGTGGATGGCGCACAACTCATCCTTCTCAGAGCATTGAATCTATCCAGCGAAGCAGACAAATTGACTTTTCTTCTAGAACTCAACCCAAAATCACATATTTTAGCAACAAGATGACCCTTGTAGTCTGTGCTGAGCAAGATATTGTCCAATTTGATATCTCGATGAACAATCATGGCGTCCTCGTGCATATACTTGACACCCTCGCAAATCTGATTAAAAACAAAAGCAACAGATTCTTCAGGTATAAAGACACCTTCTGGATGAGAATTAATGTAAGCTAAAAGGTTGCCATTTCTACAATATTCCATAACAAAGAAAGAATCTGAATCAAGATTGAAATACTCATAAAACTTGACAATATTCTTGTGATCAAGAGATGACCATATTTCTGCTTCTTTCTTACTGACTGCAGAACAACTATCATTCTTGACAATCTTGATCGCCAGAACCAAATCAGAATTCTCGTTTGACGGAAAAGCTTCGTAAACACCTTCGGACGCAAAGTTGCCAACACCAATCTTCTTGCCAATACGAAAAGACGATCCTGAAGAGGGCGAGGTGATGAGGTCGCCAGTCCAGTCCATCGATTGACTCTTCTGCCTCCCTGCGGGATATCGAACGGAACTTGCGCGCGATAGTGAAGTGATCTCAGCGATCGAACTGAGGAATGATACAGCAGGCGACGGAGGCAGGGATGAATAGGATGTTGCAGTTACAGCTGAACTGATTGAAGGCTGTCTTATGGCTGAAGCAGGAACAGTTCTTGAAAGCATCCTTGTACTGCAGTCGTGACTATCATTATCACGACCAAGTAAATTTTTAGAATCAAATCCAGTTGATATCTCCAGGCCCTCCTTCTTGGGCTCTTCTGTAGCTTTTGTTGAATGATGGTCGTAATCGGATCTTAAAAGATTCATAATTGACTCATTCAACACTTCGACATTCCAATTCTCCGCCGGCATGTGATGCTGCGACATGGGAAATCGTCCGCTGTTGTGTATCTTGTAAAACTGGAAATTCTGGGCATTTTCTGCTTTGTTAGTTTCCATTGATAATTCAGAAAGAAACTCTAATCGATCGGATCTGCGGATATTCAACGCTTCCAATCGCTGACCAATGAGCTTGCAGGATTCAGCGTTAAAGTTACAAAGTTTCAACACACGCACTTAACGTCACGAGAGACTAACAGCTTAAACGTAAATTAAATGCTGACATTATTCCAAGTTTCAATTGCTTCACAATGAACTTTGAAATCGAAATCTTTTCTTGAACACGATGGCTCAAGCTTTAGATTCGATATCGCTGGCCCTTGGCGGTAAAACACCACTTTCGAGTTTATCCACAGAAAACTTCTCCTCTGAAGAATGTAAGATTTATTTTGTGATGATCTTTAATATCTCTGTACGGTAGTCGTAACACAGCTGATAAAGAACAGCACAGTCGATACAATTAATCAGCAGCTGCAATACTTTGTCAACTCAAAAGCAGCACTTACAGGAGACATACAACGAAATGTTTATGCGAATTACAGCGAATTTGTTTCTATATCAAATGAGATACAGCAACTTGAGAAGGAATTAGGAGACTTGCGAGATATTGTGGCAAAGATCAGGTCAGATGTTTACGACAGCGGTGTTGGAAGCGCAGGTGCTTCCAGTAAACCAAACGTTCCTTCCATAACAGTCACTACTACGCTGGGTGAAGGGCTTGATGAGCAGGTTGAAGGTCTGTCTTCTGCGCTGGGTGAAAAGTCGACTTTACTTGGA
This sequence comes from Amoeboaphelidium occidentale, assembly GCA_023515795.1. Lineage (NCBI taxonomy): Eukaryota > Fungi > Aphelidiomycota > Aphelidea > Amoeboaphelidium > Amoeboaphelidium occidentale. The sequence goes on along the minus strand of JALGPX010000010.1, from coordinate 97,267 downwards.
CAGTTTCAAGAGTTGACCCACATCAATGAGGTGGACACAACGATCAGCAAGCAAGCTGCTTTTTACATTTCTGCTGATGCTTTGGTAATGGCGTACAAGAAGAAGAGATTCAGCAGAAGCAAATGGGTTGTACAAACTTGTTTTACTCTCGCCAACCTTGAAGTATTGTCCGACAGCGATAATTCTCATAATTCAGATGATGAAGTTGAGTTGCTTTTGAAAATGCAGTATTTTAGCGAGACATTTCTATTTCGCTTTGGCTCTACTGATAAAAAGGCAGCATTTCTGGCAATGTACAAGAAAACTAAAGAGGAATTGATGATGAAGCTGAACGATGATTTCTTGGTCAGAGACAATGACCGTGACATTGTTATTCATTCAGATCCTGCTTCTTACACGAAAAGTATCAATGATATTTCAGTGGGTCCACTCTTGAGCAATATGAATTACAGAACTATGAAGATTCCGCAGGAAACCAATAACCCTGAATTGGCTTGGTTACGTGATATGCCAGAAGAATTAGATGTTTTTATTGCACACAGAGAATTTGATAAAGCAATTCAGTGTGTTGAAAGGGCAAGAGCTGTTTTCAACAATTACGGTAATGGATCTTATTTTATGTCTCTGTTGAACAAGCAGCTCCAACAGAAGATTGATACTTTAAGTGACTTGCTGACAAAAGATTTGAAGAATCCATATATCCCTTCTAGTACAGCCCATGTTGCAATAACCAGATTATCCAAACTAGGTCTAGGTACTAAAGCAAGAGACCTGTTCCTTGAAACAAAATCCAAGATCATCAAAACTAAGCTCATGTCTCTGCCATTTGAAGGAGATATTTTGTCATACATTCATGATCTTACTTTTCTGTTCTTTTCCTTGTTGAAGAAGATTATCAAACAGTATAAACAGTACTTTGATAAATCCGCTGCATCTTCATCACTCACATCTGGTTTGATTGCCTGGTTGAATGAGGAGCTATCTTTATATTGGAAAAGGTTTCGTTGTCAAGTCTTTTATGAAGACCAGGATTTTGGAGTTATTAGTGAATGTTTGTTAAGTGCCCGCGAAGGTTGTGGGGTTTTAAGAGACGTTGGAGTTGAAGTGTCGCATGTGTTTGATATGGGAATGGTAAGAGATGATGTTATCAACAGTTTGGAATGGCTGAGAGCTAGAACTTGTGCTGAAATTTCAAAATATCTTGCTGATGATGACGTTTCCGAGTATGCTCAGTGTGATGGCGTCTCGCTGAGCTTGAAGAATGAAAAATCCAAAAATCTGGAGTTCAAATCTGCCAAACTAACTTCATCGGCGTCTGCGTTTGTAAAGACTGTGTTGCAGTTTATCTTGGTTGAGGTCCAGCCGCTTCTTGACCCACAAACATCATCTTCGTATTACTTGGAAACTACAAACTCAATCTCAAGCTTTTTTGAGCTCTACTTCAGGCATCAGTTAGATGTTTGCAATCGTGGCTTCATGAGTGACAAGTGTGTTTTGATTTGTGTTTCGAATCTATCATTTTTGGCTCAAGAGTTCTTTCCATTTGTGAGAAGTTTGCTGGAGACTATAGGAATCGTCCCGGAACAGTTTGTTCGACAGAGATACGAGAGAAGACATCCACTAGAAACAATTGCTTTACAGAATTCTTCTGGCATGAAGAAGAGCAAGCGAATGATATCAGAAGAGAGATTAGCTGCCGAAGCGTTGAAGGAACCCTTGTACATTGGATTTAACAGATTGATTCCTGAATGGACTAAGCTTCAGAAGCGTCTAGAGGCCATCAACAGTGTGATTATCTCTTCGTTTTCAATTAGAAGAGCAAAAGATTTAGCAAAAGCATCTTACCCATTTGGTCCTGCGTCGGTTTTAAGCTCTGCCAGCAAAATGCAATTTATGGACTACTCAAGCGATGCATATCCTCTTGAAGAAAAGTTAAACCCTAACGAAAGCATTATTATTTGTTTGAGAGAGCTTAAAGTATTAGAGAATACTTTGAAAGAGACTCTGAAATCCAATGACAGAAAAGTACCTGGTCTAGAAAGGGTCGCAAATGATGTTGTCGATTGCTTTATACGTGATATAATGGATGAGACCAATTGGGTGACACAGGAGCACGGATATGATCGCGTTTTCAAGTACACCGGACTGCATCAGTTTATACTGGATATTCATTTCTTTTTGAAGCACGCAGATGTTTATCTTTCAGACCAGTCGATTCAATTGGCGAATGAAGCTTGTTCCAAAGCACTGAAGTTGTATTTTAAGCGTTGTAACAACGAAGATGAGCGCAAAAGAGTATTGAAAAACGCTGAATGGTTCGACAAAAGAATACTCGAAATAACAAAGACTAAGAATTTATCTGATCTTACGTTAGCTGGTTTGAACGCTTGATGTGAAATCTTGTGGAGAAATAAAGAAGTAAATCTTGGCAGTAGTGAATATTGATATCGGACTTTTGCCTGGAGTGTTCCAGAAACATTTCAACAAAAGCCAAAAGAGATTTTAATACCTCGAAATGGCCAAATAGCAAGTTGCAGTTCTCGAGCATGAAAACCATGTCTTCTATCTTGATGAATTCGATATCAAATGAACTTATTCTTCTTTTGAGGCTATTGCAGAAGAAGGAAAGGACGCTATTGATGTAATTTCCAGTAACGCTATCAATCGCCTTTTTGTCAGAAGAAAGCTTTCTGAACTCGTTTACCAATGTGAAATGCAAAGACTCGTAATATAAGCAAGGAAAGCGGACATCTTCCCATATTTTTGGATCTTCATGCAAATTGAATGAATTGTTTACCAGCGCAAGCATTGCAGACAATCTTAGAATATCAACACTTTGCATAAAGTTAAGAGACTTTAGCACAAGGGAATTAACTTCAACCGGCGTTAAAGATATTTCACTTGCATTCGCTATTTCTACTCCCAAGCAAAATGTTTCCACATCGCCTCCTTCAGTTGATTCAATACAGAGCAACAGAATTCTTTTCAGGTACTCTTTAATCTGTACAGATTTTGAAGCGTAGCTAATGCTGTTTAAGCATATCCCAAGCAATCTTTTTGTTAAAATATTGTTCTCAATACAGTATGGCAAGAGCAAGTGTAACAGTTCACTCGAAATAACAACTTCTTTTTGGTGCAGAATTCTGTTTACATAGAGGCGCACCAAGTTTAGTAGAAACTGACGGGAACTTGCAAATTCTCTTAGTCTCAACAATGCCCAATGAATAATAACAGTATTTTTAGAAAACAAGTGTACTGTCAATGAGCTATCGCATGATATACCTTCTGAAAGAGCTGAGATCACAGGCAATATTTCGACAGGGTTTGGAACTGCATTTTCATTCGTCTTCTCAGTAACTGTCACAGAGCAGAATATCGCAACCTTCATAAGTTTCACTACCAAAGGGTCTTTATCTTGGATGTTTGTGACATGCTTGTCGACGCGATGTTTCAGCATGCATAATTTGAAGTATTCCCTTTGGACCGGCAAGCCTTGTCTCGAATTAACACAGAAGCCCATCAAAAGACATGCAACCGTATTTTGAAGCTCCGGAACGCAACTATTAGTTTGAGGCGTGCCACGGAATAACATCTCCGTGCATTCGCGATCAAAATGCTCAACGCATAACTCAGGAGCTTCTTTGAATAAATCATTGAGCCATTCAGAGAACATTGGGCGCTTGCGTAACATGGCCAACAGCAAACCCTTCATGTCTTCTTTAGGTAACTTTTCGTGTTTCAAGAAGAACTTCAATAACGGAAACATTTCCTCTGAAACCTCATTCTCGTTTAAATCATCCAACTGGAGCCTCAGAGCTAATCCGTACAATCCGATTTCGTTGATATTAAAGCGCTCAGTATGAAATGCGTAATTCTTTTCCTTCAACTTCTCCTGAAACAAGGTCGCGTTCATTGCTGGAAGAATGCAAGAAATATTGAACATCGCCAATTCGTTAATTAAACAAATCCACAAGAAAGATCAAAGTGTAACAGGTAAACCTTTGGTGGTTGCCTCATGGGCGCAGTCAATGGACGGCTACCTTGGGTATCAAGAAGAGAGAACCGACTTAAGTTGCAAAGAATCAATGATTATGACCCATTCGCTAAGAGCGAGCTGTGATGCTATTCTCGTAGGCATAAACACTGTGCTCCATGATAATCCCCGTCTGAACGTAAGGCTTGATGAATTATGTGGAAGTAACGAGGCTGGAAGTATTGAGAGGTGGAATGATCATCCTGTGGCTGTGATTTTGGATTCTAAATTAAGAATTCCTGAAGACAGTTTCCTTGCTAGACACCGTAATCCTATAATATTTACTTCCGCGACATTTAGCAAGGATAATGAGGTGCTCAAACAGAAATATGATCTTTTGGTTTCATTAGGATGTCGCATTATCCCGGTCAAACCTTTGCAGAGTGATAGCAGCAAGCTGGATATAAATGAAGTACTCCGCGTGCTTTATTCTGATTTCGCGATAAAATCTGTTATGGTCGAAGGTGGGGTTTCTGTATTATCGTCATTCATTGCTCAAGATCTTTGGGATTATATTATTCTCACAGTCTGTCCCACCTTCTTGGGAGAAGGAAACAGAATATCATTTGAGCGTAAACATCGAGCTTCATTTCCTATAATGCAAAAAGCGCGTTTTGGCAAAGATCTAGTGCTTTTAATGCAGAAGCCGTAAGTCTGAAAATATCTAAGTCCCATTACTCGATGAAAGCTTCAAATAAGCAGCCGCTGCTTGAAGCTGAATAAACCAGTATTCATCCTCGCCAGAAAAAGAATTATCTTCTTCGCACTGCTTGAATAGTAAAGCTTTCCATGTGTAAACAATACTATACAAGGAATCAAGCCGTAAATCATGCAGCAGTTTAACAAGAATTGGAAATATCTCATCGTTTCCGATATGATCATGAGAGAATAATTCCACCAGCTCCAACAATCCTTTACAAGCATCTTTCCAGAATGTGGCATAAGTCCCAATATTTATACTCGGCGGACAAGAGAGGAAAGACTTCATTTCACCCTTCACAATGACTGCAATCTTGATAAATAGATCATTCTCGAATATTGGCGGTGTACTTTCTTCAAGAGACGCTCCTTTAACTAATTTAGAGTTGATCCTCTTAAAGAAAACTGGAAATAAAGATAAGATCAAGGAATCATGGAGTAAATCTTGTGGAAATACTGAATCCATCAAACTTCCATCGATGAGTTCACCTTCTGTATAGGTTTTGGAGATATACTCTTTCAATTTCGGTTTCAAAACATTAATATTGCGTTGCCTAACAAACTCTGCATAGCAAGAACAAACATCAAACTCTTGTGAAATCGAAATATCTGCGGCTTTGAATGTGCTAGAAGGAGAGAAGAATGAATTTTTGCCGAAAGAAGCCAACTTTTTCCTGTAACCACCACCTTTAGGGCAACCGTCACTATGCTCTTGAAGAACCAAGCTAAAATCCTGTAAAAGGTTTGGTCTCTGTTCTTTCATGAAATCGCCCATGATAGATTTCGTATAATCAAGAAGCAATGACTTCTTTCTTGCCATTAGAATAGAATACTCTAATGCGGTTTTCTCATTCAGTCCGAGGAGGTGATCATAGAATGGAACCAAAGAGGTTGTATAGAAATTTTCGAGATTCGACTCCATATTCTCCATTAATTTAGGCGTAGTGTTGAGTTTCTCGGCGACAATTGCACTTCGAATCCTTATAACAAGCCCTTCGTCAGAAGGCGCATAATTTGTGTATAGTTTAAGGGCGTGGAGTTCATCAAAATCTTTTGGCAAGCAATCTTGAACCGAAGGAGGCAGAAGCCTGTTAACATTAATGTTTAAGAGTGGTTCATCCACTCGTACATGCCCAAACCCGCATGCAAAAGCGGCCTCGCATAAAAATCTTCTTTCTAAAGTTACTGTATAAAGACCGAACTCTTCTTTTGTTTCTTGAGCCTTTCCATCTATCGAACAAAGCTCTTCCGCGAATATTGAAACTATTTCCGACTCTTCGCCTTTCTCATGTAACTTGAGTATGAGTTTATCCAAGTATCTTTTCAAGCTTTCCGAAGAATTGAATCCACTGGATACCAAAGACTTGAGTATTATGTCAATGAAAATCTCAACTAAAACACGAGAGTCTAAACCATACTCAGCTAGCAAACCAAACAAAATCTTTAGTCCGTTCCATTCATGACTATACTCATCAGTCCTTAAAGCTCTTAGAAGAGAAGAAAACAGCAAATGATATGCAGATTGCATGTTTTCATCATGCGCCAGGATATCATCAAACTTCTTTAGAATCATTTCCAGTTCCAGCCGTAATTTAGTATTCTGTATAAATGTCTCAAGATAACACGATAATAGAGACTTTCTTTGAAGTATTGACATCGTAAAACTGTTCATATCAGTCACAGTGTCCAAAACATTCCGAAACAGCGTCGACCAAGTACCAATGCCATACCGAAACCCGTAAAGAAACGTTTTCACTATGATACCAAACGTGCGCTCATTTCCGTATTTCTGAAGAGTTTCCAGTGGATTTTTATACAAATGCTCTGCGATCTTTTGGATTTTGTCTTTGCTGCTTTTGCCTGAATCTTTGGGTGGTGGCGATGGCAGAGCGTCTTTCCTTTTGAATAAACTAATTCTTCTTGAACTCTTTTCCGGAACAGTCTCCGTGTGCCGCAGTAGCCTTTTGATATCTATCGAGGAATCCATCTCATCTGAGGCAAGCCATTTTAATAGTGAAAGTAACGATCCCACATTCCCATCCGCTGTAGATGCAACATTCAGTATATAGTAGTTCTCTGATATAACTCGCGATCTTTCCTCTATTTCCGTAATTTTCGCTTCAATTTGCTGTTGTATATCGTTTACGCGCAGTTTCCACAAGGTCATTCGCAAAGAATTGGAAAATGTCACAAAGCAAAATCTATTGTCAGAGAACATCAAAACTCACTAAAACGTCGTCGTTAACAGTAGGCGTCGTATGATCTCTTTCTAGAAATACACCTCTGCCATCCCTCAGTACGATTAACACGCAGCTTGATCTTGTGCCATAGATTCTATCGCCGGAATCTGATGTTATTGTGGACATTGGAAACGGCTTCACAAATATCGATGAGAGATTTTCTTCTAATTCTTTTGGTACTCCCGTATGAGGTAGGTCATTTTTATCGCACCGTTCATCATTTGTCAACAATTCTGAAACAAGTAACAAAGCCAAAGATTTTAAATCTTCTCCTGTCACATCATTTCTGTTTTCGTATACTTCGAGAATATGCTGAAACTTCAATTTTCCTTTTGTAACTTTGGGCCACTCTTTTCCGTTTGCACCAGCGTTGTCCCAATGAAGTATTCCATTAGAAAGACCATAAGTCACATCGCGCTCAAGATCAGCCGATTTGAAACTAAACTTGGACACATTTGACACGCCCGGATATCGATTAGTTGTGTACGCGTAGTTCAAAGATGTATCATAATCTTTCAAGCAAAGATCTGCAAGAACCAAGTTGAAACCAGGAAAAAGATCATCCTTAAGTCGCTCCAAATAAGACTCACCAGAAGAAATTTCCCGTTGGCTTTCGTATAAGTCATGAAGAGAATCGATAACAACGTGACCTCTGGAATAATTCCGGCCGTTGGTATTAATCGCCAGCACTTCTTTTGGTTCGCGGAAGTTTGTTAGACCAGCGAACTTGCAACCTCTCAATTTTAAAGAATCATTGCCCTCTACCTCAATAAATGAAATTCCCAGCCACGTTCCACCAGCCACGAGATCTCTACCAGCAAGTATCTTTAATTCTGATTTCGCATTGGGAATATTCCAGACATGTGCTCGTTTAGTTGGCCTGTCATAGAACTCATCCCTGTTACCCGCAAATACGAACAAGAAGGGACTCTGTGGATTTTTTTCAGGAGAATTCAATTGAAAGAACAGAATGCACATTTTTCCTTAAGTCACAGAATTTCCAAGTTTTGATTTCACACACAAATAATGGGAAGGAAATCGCGCCCATTTATCGACAAGAAGAACGAAGGCACACGACATTTTCATTTGGTCTCAAAGCCTTTAGCGCCTATTGCTGGTCCTAATGCAGATTCTGAGTCGAGTTCCAATGTGCTGCAGGAATACTCCAAAAAGCAAAGGCATGATCCGATCAACGAGGACACGGACGAGGATTACTCTGGCACGGAAGAAAATTACAGCGATTACGAAGAAGATTTTCGTGGTAATCGAGAAGAGATGTTTGGTGAAGCTGCAAAGTACGGAATATTCTTTACAGATCAACTTGAATATGATTACATGCAGCATTTACGTGATATTCAGTCTGATAAAGTTGCCTCAGCTGGAGCGATCTTTCTTCCTGCACTCAAGAATGATGCTCAAAAGAAATCTACCAAGAATGATTGTGATATCGTGCTAAAGGATGATCAAGCTGAGAAGGAACATAACAGCGACGGAGAATTTGATTTATCTAAAGATGATGAAGCGCAGAAGGAACAACTTGAAGAAGAAGAGGCTGTGCTGCAAGATATCAAAGAGGCTCTTGCTGCTGAATTGTGTGAACAACCAGATGATCCTCGTGTTATGGAAATTCTTGAGGCTCTGGAAGATGATGCCTATTGTTGCTCCCCTGATAATGAACAATTCGATGATTTTATATTGGAACTTAATGATAATGATAATGAAGATGATGAAGAATGCAGCGATGACAACGAGGTTGAGAATGAAGTGAGTTTAGACGCGAAGGAAATGCGTTTGCTTGATGAGCAATTTGAGCGTCTTCTAGAGAAAGAATATGATTCCGATGAAGATGAAGACTATGACTACGATGATGACAATGAATACGATGAAGATCTTCCATCTGAGTTAAATGATGAAAATTCTGAGCTGAAGCAGCAATATGTAAACAAGGTGTTTGATGATTTCCTGAAAGACTGCGACAAGTATGATAACAGAAAGATTATGCAACTTCAGTCGGAGGATAAGATGAATGAGTCGAGGAAGAAGTTCGAGACTCTGGATGAATTACGAAAGAATTTAAGTGAATTGACTGTCGGAATTGTGGAGAAGTATGGATTTATAAGCGAGGACGAGGATAACGGAGAACAAGAGAAAAGCACTGGGAAGAACGCGATCGCTAGCAGGTTCACAAAAGAATACAAGCCAACTATTATTGATGAAGAATTAGATCGCTTGGAAGTTAACAGGACTGCAGCGAAGGCGCGTAAACCCAAAATAATTCCTGCGACAACGAAATCCAAGACAAAAAGCAAGAAGAAGAAGTAACGCAGATATTCTTTACTTGTTGTTTGATACAGAAGCTGTAAATGGACATTCAGACGAAAATATCTGAAAACGAAATAAAAGTGTCTCAACTGTTGAACAGAGCCCGTTCTGCTCAGTCACTGAATGGAAATAATTCTGTTAATGGCATCGCTTCGAGCAAGGGAGTTATCAAAGACACAAAGAAACAAAACGTTGACACAAAAGGAACCTCCATTAAGAAGAACCTTCAGGAGCAATTATCAAAGTTTCAAAGGAAAATCGACAATATTCTGGAAACTGCGACTCAAAATCCCAAATTGTCCGGAAATGTTCCTGATGTCAAAGAGGATGATATTGTTGTTAAGGAAGTAAAGCAAATGAAGAACGATCTGGACAAATTTCTTAAGGAAACAGCTGAGATTAAAAGGCTCATGAATGAGAATGTAAGGAAAGTAGAAATTACGGGACATTCGCTATTAAAAGAGTCGCCGGTTGAAACACTCTTGGCTGTAACGCTTCCGGTCTCAAACGCTGTGTCGGAAGAACACAACCAGACGGAAATTGTATTCGAAGGAATGTCACTGATGGATTATAAGATGAAGCTCAAGGATATTACACAGAGACGATCAGATTTAGAATCTGAGTTATTGGCAGGATTTCGAAAAAAACTGGGCGTGCCTGAAATTAGTCTGAACTTTTCTGGTATTGTGAATGATGAGACTGATACTTTGGCGGAATATCGAGATGAAGGGCTGAAACTATTTGATCAATGTAAAGATCGAATGATATCGAATGTTAATACAATGGTCCGAGATATAAATCCTGTCTACATTAAAGAAAATGTTGGATCGAGTCAACCTTTTGATGTTACCACCGGAAACAATGCGAGAACCGAGAAGAACTCAAAACTGACAAACAGCCTACGGTCCAAGATTTCAAAGAATATCAGTGAAGATGTTCATGGTTATGTTGTGTCTACTCTTGGCAAAACTCAAAAAACAAGCCTAAAGCAGGTATCAAGGTCGTATCAACATATAGAAAAGACATTGCCCTCGTTGAGAACTATAGCTGAAGTAAGCAAGCCTGTATTTATTCGAAAGAGCTCTGTTCGACCGCCTTCGCTAAATTTTCTGTATGAAACACAACCTGAACAATCATCCAGACCAAATACTATGGTTTCATCTCCTAAGAAGAGAGATGTAATTGTTCGAATACAAGAACCTCTTCATACAAATCCAGTTAAAGAGGTGATATATATATCTCCAAAGAAAGGAATGAGAACTACGGAAGGTACTCAGACTTTGAACGTTGAACACAAAGGAACTGCTACTTCTCCGACGCTTTTAGAGCAATATGATGAAAGCATTCAAGTCGAAGATGCTGGTCATGAAATGATCAGTGTTCCCTTTAAGAAAGATTCCGATGCTTTTGAAGAAATGCAAAGAGAATTGCTCTTACGGTTGCTTGCGAAGAAGAACATCAGCAAGAAAAGGAACCAATTTAATAGTAAGCTCAACCCTTTTCACCTGAATGAGTTTTTAGCAAATGAGTATACTGAGCAGATTATTGATGAAGTTCTACAGAAGGAAATCAAGCTTCTCGCGATTAATGCGGCGTTTGAGCAAAAAGACTCTTTGCGAAGGCTATATTCAACTTCTGCCTCTATAATAATGAACGATATTGTGGATAAGGTATGCCACCGCGAAGTAATCCGAACAGCTGCTTCTGCATTGACATCGAATATCGTGTTCAATGATACAATTCGCGAACTTGTTGTTGCAGAGACTAAGGCGGAAATCTCCGACATAGCCACAAAAATCTCAATTCCTACGGTTCTACCGTCAATTGACGAGCAACCGGAATCGCCTTCGAAATTAATTGAAAGTGCTCCGACGATAACTGAGGATGAAGAACGGGAAATAACGGAAGTATCTGTTAAGAAGCCGAGCTCTATTTCATCCACAGTTTTGTCATCTATTGTTAGCGACGGAGAAGTCATTACGGATTTATTGAGTGAAGGTCAAGTAGTTGATCGAATTGATGCTGCCGAAATTGATGCAATAGTTGCCATGATATCCAGAAAAGCTGGTCTTGACAAAGCTATACAACCACTTATGAACTCGAAAGAAACTGGACAAACTGGAGAGCCAATATTACATAAGAATCCACAAGAAGAAGAAGATGAGTCTGCAGGTGAACTAGACGATCTTCAAGCAGGCCAAATCATGCTCAAAAGTGACGCTTTGGGTAGCTCCGAGGGAGAAGACGAGAAAGTTTCGTCTCCTGGAGAGTGGGCTAAGAATGAATACTCTTTTGAGACTCCTAAGCAACCAAAACAAAGCATCCACAATGCGGAACAATTGTCATACGTTATAGATTCTTCGGAACTAGATCCTTTGTTTCAAAAATCACCTATACAACATACACAAGACGAGAACCATAATCACTTGAATACAACATTGGAGTTCATTGCTAACGCTCCTAACAGATCTTCTACATTGCAAATCACAGAAGAATCAATTGAACCTTCAGACAAGACGCCATCAACCCTCACAAGTATAACTTCTTCTGCAAAGGAAATTCTAAAGGCGTTTGCAGAAAAATCACGAATTATACAGGATGCAAAAGAACCCCTAACTCTTGGAGCCATTTCAATGCAACAAGAGAAGAATTCACGAAAGAATGATGATAGTGATACAAACCCAACGAGTATTCCAGACTTTCCAACCGAGGAATTAGAAACGTTGAGAGATTCAGATGTTGAGAAAGCAACATTTCAATAGTTTTTAAATTCTATTCTTGTGTTAAACCTTGTGTTTGGAATGCTTCAAAACTAATAAATCTCCAACTTCACTAACAATTTTTAATGCGTTCACCAAATCTTCTCTTGAATGGCTAGCACTCATGCAAAATCTTGCTCTTGATGTTATGATGGGTGTGGCGGGGTAACCAACAACGACTACAGCCAAGCCTCTCTTTAAACATTCACGCGAAAACGCTGGAATTTTTGCTGGGTTGAATAATAATAAAGGAATGACAGGAGAGTCTTCATGACCATAAACAATAAAACCAAGCTTCTTTAGTTCCCTTCTGAAAAACACAGAGTTGTCAGCTATTTGTTGTAGACGATCTCGTCCATTAGTTGTGCCATCTTCACCCAAAATTATCTTCATTGAAGAAAACACTTGCTCTGCAACTGGCGGAGTCATTGGTTCAGCATAAACGCTACCATGATTTGTAAGTCTCAAGTGTTGAATAACTTCTTTCGAAGATGCAATGTATCCACCAGCAGCGCCAAATGATTTGGTGAAAGTACCCATCAAGATATCAACGCTTGCTGGATCAACTCCAAAATAATCACAGACTCCGCCACCTCTTGGGCCCAACGCTCCAATTGAGTGAGCTTCGTCAACGTACAGATAGAACTTGTACTTCTTTTTCAATGCAACTATTTCAGGCAAACGCAAAATACTACCCTCCATTGAGTAAAGGCCTTCAACAATAACCAAAATCTAAAGTATTAATTTGAGAAAGAACGTGTCTTACTTTTTTCCATGGTCTTCGAGTTCTTGGTTGTCCTTCAGCAATGCTATTTCTCAAAACATTTTCAAGATCTTTCACATCATTGTGCTTAAAAATTCTAATAGCAGCACCGGAGAGCCTTGTGCCAAAAACCAAACTAGAATGATTCAATTCATCACTGATAACCAAACAGCCCTTTCCAACTAAAGCAGGAATTGTGGTCGAATTTGTAGCAAATCCCATACTAATAACCATAGCATCTTCCTTTCCTAAACAAAAATTAACAATACTTCAAAAACTTTACCGAGAAATCTAGCAACAAGCTTCTCCAATCTTTGATGAATTTCCATAGTTCCAGCTTCTAGACGGGGAGAGCAAACACCGACTCCGTTCTGTAAAGTGCTGATTTCAACTTCATCCGAACAAAGGCCTTCATTCTGAGCGAAACCCAAGTAATTATAACTTGACAAATTCAAAACCTCTCTAGTGGTACCAAGCAAACGAAATGAATTGTTGTAATCGTCACTTTTTCTTTCTAGAAGGTGCAATGTTCTTCCTGGAACACCAGTAATAGGCCTGTTCCAACAGTCTCTGATACGAGTATACAAACGCCTTGTGTAGAAAGACTCAAAGTCAGATGTCAATGGAGCATATCCATCTGCCTCCTTTAAATGTGCATATTTAGCTTTTCTGAAGATCTTGCCAAAGAAGTCCCTGATATGGCCAAATAGAATAAGAATTAAATAGCCAAGGTACGTAGTAATAAGTACAGGCAGAGGCGCTTCTTCTAATTCTTCGTGACCATCTTCTGCAGGTCTTCTTGGACGGCGCATAACAGGTAGAGTGGCAGAGTTATTCCCAGCCACAGTCAAAGATGATGTCTTTTGTACAATACTCTCTAAAGGAGCTTCATCTTCTTGTACTTCAACTTTGGATACCTGTTCAGTACCCTCTTCCATAGGAGTTATCGTCAACTCAAAGGGCACAGCGCTTTCCTTTGCATTCTGAGATCGCTTCCTAGTCCTTGGAACACTCATATCAAAAGGTTCCGCAACTTCTGTGACTGGGCTATTGCGCATAGAAACAGAACCATCACTCGTGAATCCTGAGTCCAGAGTATCAACGGAAGTAAAGCGGTCCTGATCATTCTTTGGTGGAAGCTTCTGTTCAAGTGAGGCATTCTGTGCCTTCTGCTCGTCAGCCAATACAGAGAATGAGTTCTTTGTGGTGAATGTCAAAGTCATTGTCATACTAAGTGAAGTCTTGCCGATGAAATTTGCGAAATCGAAATATCGTCACAATCGACAACGAGAAAATATGGCAAAACTGATCAAACCAACACGTGATGGCAAAAACCCGTTGAAAGGATGCTGTTATGTGTTTATTGTAAAGGTTTGCCTTCTATGAGTGGTTTCGCTGTACGTAAGCCTCTGTACCAGCCCATAAATCTAGCCAGAAACCAGGAGGCAAACGCTGATCCGAGACCTTGAGCTATTCCAGTGAAGAAGGGTATGAACATTATTTGATATGTGAATTCTCCAATAGTTTTAGGTGCAGGTAGACTCGCTGGAACGTTATCAAGGAAATCTTCCAAGTCCGAGCCTATAGAATCTGTATCGTTATCAATTCCGCTCTTTGTCTCGCTTGTTGGAGATAAGTAAACAATATTCCGCTTCTTTAAAGTCATTGTGTCCATTGTTATTATGTCATCAATGTCATTGTCCAAGTTTCCGCTCGCAGATGCCTGTCGCGCTGTGTTTCTTTGTTGGGCACCAGCTTGCATCTTTTCTTATAAAAGCAAAATGGAAATAATTCTGAATATTTTATTGATGAAATTCTCAGTCCCGGGCCATATCATACTTGATCTTTGCAATTGCTTCACCAGGGTTCAATCCCTTTGGACAAGTTCTTGCGCAGTTCATAATAGTGTGACAACGGTAGACAGAGAACGGATCCTGTAACTTTTGCCTTCTTTCTCTTCCGAATTCATCCTATAGAATAATGTTAGCAATTACAAATAGAAAAGGGCGTACTCTTGAATCAGCCATCCATCTGTAAGCTTGCAACAATGCAGCAGGGCCCAAATACTGATCACTGTTCCACCAATAAGACGGACAACTTGTGGAGCAGCAGAAGCAAAGAATACATTCATACAAACCATCCAGTTTCTTTCTGTCTTCAGGAGACTGTAGATTTTCCTTCTTTGGATCAGCTGGTCCAGACTTCTGCTTCAAATAAGGCTCAATCGATTTGTATTGCTTATACAACTGAGTCAAGTCCGGAACCAAATCTTTGATCACGTGAGTATGAGGCAACGGGTAAACCTTCAAAGGATCCTTCGTGTCGGTTGGAATCTTGGTGATGCACGCCAAAGTGTTTCTTCCATTGATATTCATTGCGCAACTTCCACATACACCTTCTCTGCATGATCGTCTGAAAGTTAAGGAAGGGTCAGTTTCGTTTTTAATCTTGATGAGGGCATCCAGAACCATCGGCCCGCACTGCTTCAAATCCACTTTATAATTCTGCAGCTTTGGCTTTTCATCCGGTTTATCAGGACTCTTCATTCTGTTAATAATTTCCGTAACGTAGAAAGCCTTACCCATCTGTAGATCATCAATTCCTTATAGACTGGCTCATTAGATGCTTTTGTAGCTGATGTGGTGGAAGTGCTTCCGGTTCCACTCGATGTAGCCTCTGTGGCCAGAAATCTGAGCGATTTGAAGGGGACAGCTGATGCACCTGTAGCTACTGAAGAACGCAAAATAGCTTTTGAAAGAAGCATAATGGAAGTGTGTTAAGCGCTTGCAGTTGATTGCGAAGAAATCAAAAGTGTTTCACAAGGCTGTGATGTAATGGACTGCGATCGAGGTTTAATCAAATCAAATTATCTCTGTCCTTTCGTTACTTATCTCATGATGCTGCAATTTCATGATCTTTACGCGCCAGATGGGAACAGTATAGCGTCGTACTTGTTTCTTTGTTCAACAACATGACTGATTCAGTGAAAGGTATCGACACTCCAACTCCATCCCACGCAGAACATTAAACGGTTTAGGCGCAGTCGCTTTACTTAAAGAAAAGGCAACCAATAAGAAGGGCAGAGGATTTAAGGGAAAACAGAATACTTTGGATGAGCTGCAATCGCTGGAAGATTCATCGCGAGTACCCTACGACGTTGTCAAGGCAGAAACCCGTGGACTTTACCAGAAGTGTACTTTTGTGATTTTTAAGCGGTTTAATCCTGTAGCCGTGGAAGGATGGATTGTTTTTATTAGTAACGTTCATGAGGAGTGTCAAGAGGACTTTCTGGTCGATAAGTTTTCTGAATTTGGTCAAGTGCGGAACGTTCATTTGAATTTAGACAGGCACACGGGATACGTAAAGGTTTGAGTTTATTCTTGTGGTTATTGCTTATCATGTGCCAGGGTTACGCGCTGCTTGAATACGAAAAGTTCGAAGAGGCAAAGGAAGCTGTAGACACAATGAATGGCAAGGAGCTCTATGACAAGCAGATCGCAGTAGATTTTGCGTTTCGCAAAGGTGCATTAATGTAATTCCTTCGAAAATCAATAAATACTTTTGTGAGTTCGTGATGTCTTCGAAACAATCCGTCGAATTAAGCGCTAAGGATTTCCCTATTGATAAAGTCACCATTTACGATGGTACTGCGCAGGTTGAGAGGACCATAAAGACTACTTTGGAAGAGAAGGGTTTCTACTATGTCTGTTTGCAGGGTGTTCCGTCCTCATTGGAATCTGATAGTATCAGAGTTGAAGGGAAGGGCAAAGCAAAGCTTATGGAGGTCAGCTGTTCAAGCAAATCAGTGCCAATTGCTACAGACGCTAATCTTGACGATTCCGAAACGAAGGCCAAATTGGTTAATGAGCAAAAGAAGTTGGATGGCTTTCTGGTGAGACAAACGCAGATGCATCAGTCGATCGAAGCAGAACAGTCAATTGTGAAGTTGTTGAATAATTACGCTGCTAATATCACTCAATTGACTGAAAAGAAAGCAGAAACGTTGTTGGGTAATTCGGTTGTTGATGGTTTGGATCGGTTCTTGAAGGTTTACAAGACGAATTTGTTGGAGCATCAAGGCGAAAAGTCAAAGCTCGAGAGGGAGCTTGCTGAGCTTAACAAGGAAATCAGTGTATGTCATACGAACATCTCCAGATGGCAAACTAACACAAGCGAGTATGAAGATGTTAATGAAATTAAGATTCTGGTTGATAACGAGGAAGAGAAACAAGAAGTTGAGTTTAGATTATTGTATGCAGTCTCTCCTGCTTCATGGGTGCCCTTCTATGATGTGCGCGTGTTTTCTGAAGAAAAAAAGATTGAATTGGTCTACAAAGCTGATTTGTTTCAAGTCACAGGAGAGGACTGGAATGATGCAAAGATTGTTTTATCCACTGCTAAGCCTTCGACCAGTGGTAACGAAGTGACTTTCAGGAGAGATTGGAATGTATCTTTTTATGTGCCTCCAAGACCAACAATTCGTAAAAAAGCGGGAGGACCTTCAAAGAGTACAATCAGTGCCATGGCGTTTGCACCTCCCCCTCCTGCACCTGCTATGTTGAGAGCATCTTTTGATGATGGTGAGGGCATGGATGAAGCTGAAGAATCTGGCATGGCAATGTCGACTTCTGCTCCAAATATGAATGTGCAGTCAGCGGTCGCAAAAAGTGGAATCCATGCTTCTAGCTTTGAAATTCCAGTCAAGTACTCCATTCCTTCTGATAATAATCCGCACAGAGTAACGGTTGCTGTTTTATCGTTTTCTCCGGAATTCTCGTTCTCTTCTTATCCGAAGCTATCTGAGAAAGTATTCTTGAAAGCAAAATCAGTCAACGACTCTGTTTATCCTATTTTAGCGGGCGAATGCAGTATTTTCCTTGATGGTACTTTCGTTGCAAAGACAAGCATTCAGGTAACTGTAATATTTCTTATACTAAAATCTTAGGATGTATCACCAAATGAGAAGTTCGATTTCTCTTTGGGCGTTGATGATTCTGTCAAGGTTCAGTACAAACCATTGATCAAGAACAATTCTTCCGGCGGTATTTTGACAAAGAGCAATATCGTTGCCTTCAATCAGGTCATTGTGGTTAACAACACGAAATCAATTGATGTTTCCCTTAAGTTGGTTGACCAAATTCCAAGATCAACTACTGACAAGATCAAAGTCAGTATTATTGAGCCGAAAATCTCGAGTGATGATAAATCTGTCTCGCTAGGAGAATATAATTGCGTTGAATGGCAAGCAACTTTAAAACCATCCGAGGAAAGGAAGTTCACATTGAAATATGAAGTTTCTTATCCTGCAGAGGAAAGAATTGAAGGTTGTTAAAGTGATAATAGAATCAGATATGTTTGTTGTTGTCGAAGTGTTAACATGGTCTCACAAGAATGGACAAAACTTCAGCTGGAGAGCAAAGAGGATTTATTCTTTGTATTTGACGGCATTAAAGGCAGATTACAACAGAAACTTGACAGGGTATCCCAAGCTGAAGCTGGGGACAAGTGGTCTGAGTTGAAACAAGTATTTAACCAGAAAGCCGCTGGATCGCAAGACTTTGAACGCTTGGTAAACGAGAAGCTTACTAAGGTAGACTATAGCCAGATCACTCTTAACCTTGTCGGAAGGTATTTGACGATGTTCTGTCGATGGTATCAGCAAACTGTCAAGTCAATGGAGTAGATTGGAAAATGGCCGCTGATGCCTCAGCTCCTCAACAAATTGGTAAGTGATGAACTTCTACATTCGGCTAACTTTGTTAAAGACTACGCTCCTCTGGATGAAGGACTCTTGGCCAGATTGAATCAAGTTCAAGCTGAAACAGACATGAAGATTACCAAGGTAGCGCAACTGCGAAAGAGTGCAAAGGAAAACGCTACGGAAGAATTAAACAAGATTGAGACTTTAAGATCAAAGCAGAATGATGAGACCTCTATGGATGTGAATTTGAAAACCTTCGATGCAGCTTTGCCATGTGAATGGGATTTGGTGTATGAAACTTTTGCTGCATCGATGGCAAAGGTTCCTGCTCTACTGAAAGAAGTTTCTGCTTTAATCGCTCGCTTGAAAAGATACAACTCGTTTGTTGAGGCAGAGACTCTAGATGAGAAAAAATACAATGAACACATGGCTCGTGTTGGTATAGATTCTGAAGCTACTGTGACTGAAACTCTGTCTGAACGCCAAGAAAAGAAAATGTGGAGCTCTATACAAAACGCTTGGAATGATGCAACTTGTTTACCTTCTTATATTCAGTAAATTCTCTCTATTTTCCACCGACTTGCTTTTTCAATGCCACCAAATGTTTAATGACTTTGTCAATGGCTTTTCCTTCATACAGATCCATTGGAACAAAACTCTGGCTTGCAGGTATCTTGAAAACATCACCAGCGCATTTCAAATAGTTGTTAATGTTTTCGATGTAACTAGCACTAAATTTTCCAGGGTTGATCTTGATAGACTGCCCGTCTTTTCGTAACTTGTTTGCAAGCCTACAATATGAGCAAAATCTTAGCGATACTTACTTGCAAAGTATTGAGCCATCTTTTAAAGCAGATTTGAAATCAGCTCCTGCAGGGAATTGTTCCTTAAGCGTGGTTTCTATCCATTTCTTTAGGTCAGCCTCCTCTGCAGTAGCAGATGGCGCGGTTGCAGCTGCTGAAGATGCAGCTTCAGTAGAATTTGCGCCAGCGGATGTTCCAAGTTTTTGCTGGCTTCCAATTGGACTAGAAGGTGAAGTAAGTTTTCCAGGAGTTGCAATTGACACTGGCGGTTTGGATTCAACTGTGCTAGATGAACTTGTTGCCTTCAGACCAAATCCTGTTGCTACTTTGGATGCTGCGTTAGGAGGAGCAGCGGTAGTAGATGTCAAACTTTTAACAGGACCAATTTTCGACGGTTGTGGTTTTACAGTAGAATCGTTGCCGTTCAGAGCAAGCGAAGATTTAGATTTATCTTTTGAGTCAGTAGACTCCGGTGGGACATTGTTTGAGGGTACCGCCTTTGTGACACCCTGAAAACCTGAGGGCTTTGCTGTGGCAATAATAGGCTTAGGGGCGAGTTCCGCTTGCGGTTTCGTATCTAAGGCTGCTTGTGATGCACTCATGGCACTTCTGCTATTCAAATTAGATTGAGACTGCATTTTTGCACCATTGCTGCTAAGATTCCCGATTGAACCAGTCTTCTTTACATCAGTGGTAGTTTGAGCGGAAGGTTTTGTTTCAGCTGCACTGGATGCACCAGTCGTAGAACGAAGCTTCACTTCAGCAGGATTAATGCTTCCAAACATGTTAATTCCATTAATAGCAGCCGCTGAAGGTCTTCTAGTTGATTCTTCTGCTTTCTTAGCTTGATCTTGTGCAGCTTCTTCAGGTGATTCTTCAATCTTACTTGTCTCTGCATGATGAACAGATCCTGGTCTTCCCTTCTTATGAGGTCTTTCTCTTGTTGGATGAGCAAGTTTTGGTCCCATCTGAGCAGGAATGCTTCCAAATGGATCATCCGAGCTTCTACCGTTCTGGCTCTGACCACTCAACTTTGCCACTTGATCCTTAAGGGCTTGAATTTCAAGATCTACACATCAGTAGCTGTATGCAGAAGTCAATACCCTTTTCAAGAATTATTCTACTGAAATCAGCAACGATTGATTCCAAGGCATGGATTCGGCCATCTAAGTGTTCAGTATCATACAGATATATGATCTTACCTTTATCTTCAATGATTTTCCTTATGTCAGAGTCTAGTTCGGATATAGAACCTATTTGCGTCTAAACCATGTTCAGATAAACCATAACGAAAGGAAGGCAACCTGTCCCAAAGGTTTCGGGCTGGTCGGTCTTAGACTCTATAAAGCAATAAGTCTATTCGCATTATTAAAGATCTTACCCTAGTATCCTTTTCTGCACTTAGGGATTGTGTTGAAACGGACTCCTTTCCTGCTATTTCGGTCATGGTGTTGTTGCTAGTGACTGATCGCTCCAATGAAAACAACGACAGCAACGCATAAAAAATTTATATTACGAGCTCTCCTTTCGCTGAAGAAGGTACAGTACCTCAACCTTCTTCGTTAGTGGAATTATAATATCCCTGTAAATCGAGACCACAATATCTGACGAGATTTTTGTTTCATTGCCCTGAGAAAGGCTCATTTCATCCTCAGTGATATCTTGCCCGTACAAGCGAATTTTGTTCCTGACTCTTTTCAAAAGCCTTTCTTCTACGGCCTCGTTTGTTAATAATTCCATCAAGCCCTTCTCGTCACGGTTGCGAATAAGTTCTATGTACTTATCATGCAGCAAAGGATCACGGTACTTAGCCTCTGCTATGAATTTTCCGTAATGAATACGTTTCGAGAGATACTGAAGACATTCTACGTCTCTTGTAGCTGATGAACCAAAATTACCGTCATTGCTTTGAGCTTTGCAGATCGAAGGAATGATCTTGTCCACATAAATATCATAAAGCTCCTTGTTGATGTTAATGGCAACATCTTCTCTCAAATACTTCGGGAACTGGAACGGTTTCAAAACAGGCTGAGGCAACTTATCATAGTCAGTGAATGGATACTCATCGGGTGAAGTGTATCGCCTGACCTTGGCGTGGCATGTTTCCATTTCATACAATAAATACTCCACAAAACTACCATCGAAACCAAGACCTGAAAATTCTGGAGAATGTTTATCGTAAATCGAAGCATTATGGGCAAATTGTGCGCGTTCAATTAGCGCGAATGAGATGGAATCTTCTAATCGTATAAGAATCCGCCTTAAGGCATCCAAGTTGACGTCTTCGCTAGAAAAATTCATGTTTTAAAATACTCAAAATGACGGAATTATTTCACTTTGTGAGCAGAATCAGAGTTGTCTTCGGTTACAATTGATCGCCCAAAAATTTTTTCTTATAACAAGATGGTAAGTAAATCATCACTAAAGCTTTATGGAGGCTTCTTTGGAATGTATCGCATCAATGAGGATCCTTAGCTTTTAATGAACATAAGGGCTGATTATGGTCTAAGTTACGCGACATCGTTGATGCAAAGACAATCTAAAGAAGCGCATAGTGGAACAAATCTAACCGTGTTAGGCTGACAATCAAGCAACTCTTCGCACACGCAACTTCTTAACAAACAGACTATTGCAACGTAGACAAATGGTGTTGGATGTTCTTCACCCTGGCCTCGCTAATGTCAGCAAAGACGAAATTCGTGAAAAGCTTGCCAAATTGTACAAGGCTGAGAAAGACGCTGTCTTTGTGTTCGGTTTGCGCACTCAGTTCGGTGGTGGAAAGAGCACTGGCTTCGCTTTGATTTATGATACTCTTGATGCTGCTAAGCGTTTCGAGCCAACTTATCGTTTGGTTAGGGTATGATTCTTTGATCACTAGCAATTGATTTACTTTTATAGAACGGTTTGATGACAATCGAAAGGACCTCACGTAAACAACGCAAGGAACGTAAGAACAGAGGAAAGAAGGTTAGAGGTACCAAGAAGAACCAAGCAACTGGTGCAAAGAAATAAGTGCCGATGCATCATTAGCTCCAATAAAAAGACATGTCTAGGACGTACAATATTTATCTTAATGTGCCAGTTTGATGTAATTGAAGTATGCGATTGCTATTATAGAGAGTAACAAACCTAGTACGTTCACGGTGTTGAGTTGATCTAAGCGGTTAGACGAAATGGTTTCAGGTTTACCTCCCATAAATACAACTCCGATGCAAATGGTAACTATTTCCTTCAGTATACCGGTTACGCTCAAGAATAAACCACTTGTGATCTTAATGAGGCCAAATTCAGCCATTATCATAAAGAAAGCAATAACACCGCCAGCAGACATCATCAAGAATAGCACAATAGGAGCCATTATTGAATGAACACCCCTACCTCCCTTTGTTGCAACAGAATTAATGAAAGGCTGCTCCACTCCCATAGAAAACAAAAATAATGATACAGACATTATAGGAGAAAGGAGGTACATCGTGTAAATTTGCTTGGGATACTTTAAATGCTTGATTTCTTTGTGATCAGTCTGAAGTAATACCTGGGCGAGTCCCACTCGGAAACCCGCGCTTAAACTTGCAAGCAGAGCTGTTGAGACTCCTGTCAAGTAATCACGAGTAGATTCCTCTTGAGGTTTTGTTTTATGATGATCCTCCCTGTAAACCATCATGATAACTCCTATGGACATGACCAATATAATGAAAAACAATCGCAGCTGGGGTTTCTCTAACCCAAGCGCAAATGATACTAAGAGAACAAACATTGGAGCTAAACTTAAGTAAACTTAAACTAGAATTTGTTACCGGAACTTTTGATCATCGTGTAAAGAGAAACGGAAATATACCCCATTGAAATATTACTAAGACCAATGTCAAAAGCAGTAGACAGACCACCTGCCACAATGAATTTCCACATGCCTCGATCTGGAAATGGTATTATGTTGAGGCACTTGATTAAGTTTGAAAAGGACTCTTCCGGAACAGCCGGCCGGTACAGAGATCCGTCAGACCCTTCCACTTGCTCGTTAAGCTCCTGGTATGAGCTTTTAAAAGATAATTTCCGGAATATCAAGTAAAAGAACTTAAAAATCATATCAATAAATCCACATAGCGTAAGAGCAGAAAGAGCGAATTGTATCGCAGTATGCGTTGAGGATGTTAACAACGGAAAGAAGCGCACACCCACAGAACCTTCTTTGAGATCATGAGAACCAAACAAGAACTTATTGTAGACCGTTAGCGATATCGAAGATACGAACCAAGTCAGCGAGAACAAAACTATCCAAAGAACAGACGGTCTCTTGTTAGCTTCAACCGTAACATCCCCATCTTCTGAATTATCATCAAGTTCTTCAAAATCAACATCCTCCGAGATTTCCAGTTCATTCAGTTCAATGTCCCTCTGCCGCTCTACGGTCTCAGTCCAGTTTGACATTTGAATTTTCCAAAGTTGCGATTGACTAATGATGGCAAAACAGGTGGATTCCGCAATATTAGAAAACCTTTCAAAAGTATTGGATGGCCTGACTGCATCGAATAATGAGCTTCGTACATTGGCTGAAAAGCAACTAAAGAATGAGTTCGTAGCTAAGAGACCAAGGGATTTGTTGTTGGGTCTTGTCCATTACATGCGCCACCACCAAGACGCTTCTTTTCGTGGTTTCTCCGCTGTGCTTTTACGCAGAATGGGATTTAAGACGGTTCTGGGCAGTGGAGGCGAAGACACGGATCGTTTCTTGTGGAACAACGTAGACGAAGAGTGCAAGACGTTGGTTCTTCGAGAACTAGTGATTGCCCTTAGAGACGAAACAGAATCGAGTGTTCGCAAAAAAGTATGCGATACTATTTCGGAAGCTGTCAAGGTGTCAATGGACGAGAACGGTATTCTTTCGAGATGGCCAGAGATTTTGCCTGTTCTTATTGAATGCGCTAACAATGAGAATGCGATTTACAGACAATCTAGTTTTAGCATTATTTCTCAAGTTCCCTCTGTTCTGTCTAGTGCACCGCCGAATTATGTTCAGGAGCTATTTGCGTCTGGTTTCAACGATTTGTCTAAAGAAGTTGTAGTTTCATGCTCCAAAGCTGCAATCCAAATATTGTCAGCCGATGATGTCGATATAGAGACACGACAGAAGTTTTCGCAGATGTGGATGCCTCCTGTTGGAAGCATTTTATTGTTGTTACAATCTGAAAAGAACGAGGAAGATTTGGCGAATATCATGGCTGATTTATCATCATTATTTGAGGACTACCCAAAGTTTTCCCGTTCTATTATATCACAACTCATACCGTTCTTAACTTCTTTAATTGGGGATGCTAATTATGGTGACAAGATGAGACAATCAGCACTGGAATTGATTGTTACTCTGTCGGAAAATGCCCCGGCTTTGTGTAAGAAGGCTGGTGTTGATAACACCATTCCGTTCGTTTTGCGCATGATGTCCGAAATTGAGGACGATGAGGAATGGTATCAAACAGACAAAGTCGACGAGACGGAAGATTCAGACTTGAACT
Organism: Amoeboaphelidium occidentale; assembly: GCA_023515795.1. Classification (NCBI taxonomy): domain Eukaryota; kingdom Fungi; phylum Aphelidiomycota; class Aphelidea; genus Amoeboaphelidium; species Amoeboaphelidium occidentale. The sequence goes on along the minus strand of JALGPX010000010.1, from coordinate 72,437 downwards.
ATGTGGTAGCAGAGCAAGCAATGGATCGTTTGGCTGTAGCATTAGGAGGTAAGACCGTTCTGGGTCCACTTTTTACTGTGATTCCTTCCATGCTTGGATCTTCAAAATGGAATGAAAGATATGCCGCATTAATGTGTCTTAGCGTTATTGCGGAGGGCTGCAACAAGTTGATGAAGACGGAACTGGGAAAGATTTTTGATCTGATTCTATCTCACGTTAACGACCCTAATGGAAGAGTTGCATATGCTGCATGTAATGCAATCGGACAGTTATGCACGGACTTTGCACCTGACGCACAACTCAATTTTCATCAGAGAATCATTCAAGCATTGGCATTCGCGATGGATTTGGAAGCTTTTCCTCGGTAAGTTTTATTAATTGTTTTCATTTTTAGAGTTCAAGCACACGCAGCCTGTGCTCTTGTTAATTTCTTTGAAGATTGTGGAAACACCGACTTCACTCAGTATCTGACTTTGATTTTTCAAAAGATGGCCAAACTACTTGGATCGTCTAAATTATATGTTGTAGAACAAACTGTTACAGCTCTTGCCACACTTGCGGATGCCGCTGGAGCCCAATTTCATGTTTACTATCAAGGCGTGATGCCCGTTATCTTGAATATTCTTCGTGTAAACAATCCAAAGGAAAATCGTTTGCTTCGTGGAAAAGCTATTGAGTGCATATCCCTTATTGCACTTGCTGTAGGAAAGGAGGTTTTTGCATCAGATGCGAATGAGTTTCTCGGAATGCTTAAAGCCACGCAAGATTCATTATCTGAGGATGATGATCCTCAAATAAGCTACTTAATTGCAAGTTGGGCTAGAGTCTGTAAGGTATTAGGGAAAGATTTCGAACCGTATTTGCAATTTGTGATGCCACCGCTTATAAAAAGTGCATCCCATAAGCCAGATTTTGCTGTTATGGATTCCGAGGAGGACGAAAAAGCTAAAGGTTTTAGCGAAGAAGATGGATGGGAATTCGTTGTGATACATGACCAAAAAATAGGGATAAAGACCAGCGCTTTGGAAGAGAAATGCACTGCTGTCGAGATGCTTGTTTGCTATGCTAGGAATTTAGGACCTTTATTTTCTCCGTTTGCGGAGCAAGTACTTCCTATTGGCCTTTCATTACTTCGTTTTTATTTTCACGAAGGTGTTAGATCAGCTGCTGCTGGTTTACTCCCAAGCTTGTTGATTTGTTTCAAAGAATCCAACAATTTAAACACTTTAATCTACTGGCATTCCATCTGCAGCGGCCTGCTTAAAGCGATAGACGAAGAAGTCGATTTGGAGCTTTTAAACTGTTTCTTGGCAGCCTTTTACGAATGTGTTGAGATCATGGGGTTAAAATCTCTTGAAGGCGGAAAGTTTCACATCAACAAAGTGGACATAAAAGACGCATTTCCTGAAGATGGGGCTGATCTCCTTATGTGTTTTGGCAAAACCGTAATTGGTCAGTTTTCAGAAATGTTCAGAAGACTCGTAGAACTAGAATCTCAAAAAAATGATCCGGACCTGTATGATCAAGAGAAAGATGATGCATTAGTTTCAATGGAGACGGAAGAAGACGAAGTTCTGAACAATTTATCTAGAGCTGTTCACATCGTCTGTAAGACACACGGTGAACTGCTACTTCCAGCTTTCAAACAATATTTGTTGAAGCCTATTGGAGGAATGTTGTGCTCTGGACAGGACACTAAGTCATCCGTTCATATGAGAAATATTCAATGGTCGGTTTGTGTCATTGATGATATAATTGAATACCTCGGACCTGCTATTGCTTTTGAGATGCACACCGATTTTTGGAATGCCTTCCTTTCTTGTTTAATGGACGTTGAGAATCCGAATATCAGGCAAGGTGCTGCGTATGGAATTGGATTAATCGCGTTACAGCTCAGTTTGAAAGAGCATCAGCATGTTTTTACATCGTGGTCACCACTGCTGAAAGAAGCTTTAGCATCCTTGTTTTATTCACTCGAACAGGATTTTTCCAGAGCAGAGGAGCATCAGTATTCCACAGAAAATGTTATTGCTGCTATAGGGAAGATTTTACATCATGTTGTTGAACCTTTGATGAATACTATGGAAATTTCCGTGGAAGATTACAATGCAGCTGTGTCATCCTGGTTGAAGATGCTTCCATTACTAGTTGAGGAAGAAGAGGCCCCTCATACCATCGCTTATTTATTGTACCTGCTTCAACATAGACCCGAGATTATTGCGCCATTGCAAGATCATGTATTCTATGTCCTTGTAAAAACTCTGGTCTCGGGCCTGCTGGACCAAAGCACGCTTTATCAAGGCGACATGAACGCCTTGAGGAAAAGTGCGCAGGTTGCCTTAAGAGGCATGTCGGAGGACTCATCGAAGAAAGATTCTGTTCAGCATCACCTCACATCAGAAGAGCTTCAACAACTTCAGCGTCTGTTGCAGTAGCGAGAATAAATTCAATGTCCTAAAGTATTCAGAACGACTAATATTTGGAATGTGAGCACCAGAGCCGACTATGTTTGCCAGAAAACTTTCGTTTGTATTGTTTGAAGGCTGTTTGTCGATTCGATTCTTTCAACGCCGTTTCTGTGACCATTTTCATTAAACATTTTAAAACGACAAGCATAAAAGCAGTGAATGGAACAGTTTGATGAATTATGCTTGTTCTGATCGACGTGTTTATCCCCTGAGTGACGAGTCTGATAAATCTCGTTCATCAACACATTGAATCTACCTCACAGCAATCTTTTATAACAAATTTATTGCGCCGTTGGCTTTGATGCATTCTCTTTATCATCCTTTGTCCCTGTCATTCCTTGAGTGATCGTTTTATCAGCTTCCTGGATGGCAACAATCGTTTCATAGTTATGCTGCATGAATGGAGTATCCTGAGCCTCCTGATTAGGCGTGTCCTCATTCTGTGGACTCAATGATGCTTCTTGTAATTCTTGTGTCAAACGATCGGTCGCATCAATATCAGCATCGGATCTTTGCAGGTCATCTTGGCTGGTCGTGATATCTTCAGGAGCACCCTCACTCGAAGCTCCGACAGTTGCAGGCCTGTGCAAAGATGGATTTGAACCGCGTTCTGAGTTGCCAGCAGTGATATCTACTTTTTCTTGATCCTGAATGCCAGCAGTACTGCCAAGTTTCTCATCATCTGAATCCTCGTCCAAGCTCCATAAGCTTTCCTGCAAATCAGACTCTTGTCGACACAATGGACATGAAAAGCCTTTTCCTCGCAAAAGCGGAGCAATACATCGGTAATGATACGTGTGAGAGCATGCAGCGATGAATAGTGTTTGCTTAGTATAAAGAGCAGATAAACAGATGCAGCATTCAGTATGAGGATGTTTTGTAGGATCCCATTTCGGAGGACGGGGACCTTTTTGCTTCTTCTTGGCTAACTTGGGAAATTCCACCCTCAATTCGCAACATTTATCCTTGTTACGCACTTGCCCAGTCACTGCATCCGGCCTGTAGTCGACGCCAAATTGTAACACGTCTCCATGGTAAACCTTAAAAAACTTGGACTCTTTTCCAGCATCAGATAAACGACGTGAATTGATAAAAGTTCCACCAAGAGACTTTGTATCCTTCAAGAAAATCTGTCCATCTTTGTAAAGGATGACCGCATGTTTGCGAGATATCACTGTACTTCTGTAATAGATTCCCTCGTTAAATGGATCATCTTGTTGGTTGTGACGCTGATAGCGGCCTATTGTTACAAGAACATCAGCATTCAATCGCTTTTCTATCGTAGGAAAATACGGGTTGTATGGGATTAAACGTATAGAGCAAGGTTCACTTGCTGGGAACTTGTAATCATCATCTTCCACTAAATCTTTGGTTGCATATCTAGAAGCAGGCTCGCTGCCACCTGACTGTGCTCCCGGCGACTGCGCTGATGCTGGCACCGGAGCTTCTCCGGTTCTTTCGTGTATAAACTCACTCTCGTCCATTCTTATTTGAAGGTCTCCACGTCTTGAACTCGAGCCAGAGATTAATGGTGCACTTCGTCTAGCAACCGCGGGAGATCGAGAAGGAGAAGCACTACTTCGACGGCTAGAGCTTCCAAAAAAGCCCCATCCAACAGCATTGGAATGTGGGCTTTGTGGTTGAGAACTCCCAGCACCTCCACTGATGGGCTCTTGACCTGAAGCGCCTGAAGGTGAAACCGGAGATGAAATAACGCCATTAGCTATAGAAAAGTTCAGCATTAGAATGAGCTAGTGTCGCACTTACATCCACCTTGCGGCCGATTAAAGTAAGTTTTGACTCTCTCCTTTAAAGCGTCCATTTGCGACTACACGTTTCGGAAAATAGATTGACCTGTCACGAAAACGATCAAATACATATCCTCTACATGAAATGCAACATATCGAGATCTCTTGCCTCGAGGTATAGATTTTGAATAAGTTTATTGGGCTCTTTGAAAATGCATGTATCATCCAAGGTAGAAGTATATACGGTTCGAACTTGTCCGAATCAAAGTGTCGCAGCGAGCATTATAATCGCAATCTATCAATGAAGCCTCTTTTGACCTGAAATATCAGTGCTTATCCTTTTGCTGAACTCGTAGTTATCCAAATCTTCCTGTGTTGGCTGTAAGAATTTCTTCAAAACAACAGATTGAACAACATGCGACGGCATTTTGAAAAGCTGCTGAATGTAATCATTCAGCTCTTTGAATCTCTGCTTTCCGGTTTTCGAAGGACCTATTTTAAAGAAACCAGCAGTTTTCATGGAGAACTGTGGGAGTTTGTCTTTGAGTTCTGGAAAATACTTTTGCAAAGCTAAATGCAACTCAAGAAAATCCTCAAACTTTCTGTAAACCACTGGGCATACCTTCTTTTTTTCCGATGGATCTCTGGGATAAAGATCTTTGACTCGTTTAATCAAAATCTCATAAACCTAAAGAATTAGCCGTGTTACTGGCGTAACTTACGTAATGCTTTTCAGGTTTGTAGCGTTTCTCAAAATTCGTTACTTCCATCGTGAGAACATGTTCAGGGTCTTTCGATGATTCTGTTGGAATAGCGATAGGCTCGCCCTTTTCCACTTTCGTCATTACCTTCTCGGCATTCGGCTTCAAGGATTTTTTGATATACTCCGATCCATACCATGACGCTAAAAACTTTGGTAATATACTGCACTCCAGTTCTTCATAAATAATTTTTTGAAAGGAATCAAAAATTGTAGAACTAGCTTTGCCTGTTGCGAGCGAGGATTCCATTGCAGAGACAGACTTTGATCTGAATAGAATTTCCATTTCGGCGCCTTTCTTTATATACTTCTCAAATATGCTTTTGGCATACTGAAGAGTTTTTTGTGGATTCTTTTCAGCAACAAGTCTGAATTGCTCAACATCCATCCAAAAGAAAAGCTTCTCAATGCAATAATCATTCACGCAATATTTGATCAAATAGTCGATACCAAGCTCTGTAGACAAAACAACAGGTAACGACTGCAACCCAACTAGAGTGATGTTCTTGGTTGCCTGAGGAGGCACTGGAAGCTCTCGATCGTTGCTATTCGATGATCTCCTTGGAGCATCCTTTTGTGAATCCGCCTTTTGAAGTTCTGTATCAACAAGCTCTTCTTCTAAAAAGAGAGAGTACCGAGTTTTCATTTTTGGGTTCCACTTCTCCTGAAAAACAGTATCTCTTGCAGCAGACATGCATTCTGTACAACACGCGCCGTTTGCTTTCTTGTAAAATCGCTCTTCTGGTAAAATTTTCTTTTTGCAGGTTGCACACTGGAAACATCTGACATGATAGAAAGATTCCATGGCAATAAAACAATCAGATGTTATGGGACGTCTACACGCAGAACATTTGGGCGAACAGCTTCGGCAGATGGGATTATCATTGAGTGTAAGAAATGACGAATGAGTAACAGGCATTGTACAATTGAAGCAAACAAAGCATTGCTGACAACAATTGTCTCCCATGTATTGCACCAGTTTTTCCCTGAACTGAATCTGCTTAACACATACAGCACATGATACTTCGCGGGGTCTTCCATCTTGAACACCAGCTGGTATTATTATTGAATAACCTTCACCATCTGGCTCAACAGCTGCAGCATTCTCGGTACTTTCAATATCTTCTTTCACCTGTTTCATCTCGTGTTCTGCTTTCTTCAACATAGATAAGCCATCCGCAGCTTTTTCTATGAAAGTGTTTGACTGATTTGCAATGCTTATTAACGTTTCAATTAAATGCTTCTTCGTTTCGCTTTTCTGAAGTGTTGCAGCAACGAGGGAATCCTTTAGATCATCTACAAGCTTAATAGTCGTGGAGTACAGCTTGGACTTGACGTTCTTAATTTCCGCTTCTTCGTAATTCAAAGATTTTGCCTTCAAACTGGCAAATACATCGCCACATGCACCGCTTAGCTTTTTCACGGCACTTGCGACTCTTGACGCTTTCTTGATCAGCTCTTGTGACGCTTTCGGTTTCTTCCCCTGCGTATCTACATCTGTCTTCTCTGAATCTTTTGCTTGAGGAATTTTCGGGTAAGCAGTAATGTTTTCCATCAGGTCAGTGATAGACTCAGCAAGCTCAAACTCATAATTACTGAACGGACTTAGTACGACTGATTTCGTTCGTGATGATCTCGTTGAAACTGTTTCCGCGGTATCAGTATCGCTAAAGTGAACGTTGTTCATTGCGTTGAATAGAGTGTATGCCTACGTTCCACAAGATAACACGAACAATTAGTGCCTAGCCAATCAGTACCAACTCATGTTGCCGCAAGACGAATCAAGACAAGACAAGGAGTCTTAAAACAAGAAGTCTGTGTTATTCATGGAATTAGCTACGTGTTCAAGTGTCTAACTATAAGACAAGAGACGGCTTGTTGCGAAGTTCAGAGTTGTTTCAAGCGCGAAAGAATAATCAATTAGTTTCTATTCAAAAGTACAAACTTTTTTGTAAGGTTAGACAAATATATCACATAGCTGAGAGGCACAGAGTCGCTGGAGTCTTCATTTGGCGCATCCAGTAGACTTGGTGGTGTTCGCAATAGATCAAAAACATCTTCGCCAAATGGAAGTTTCGCTTCGGAAACGACCTGTTTTTGCTTTGCCTGCCACTCAGACCATTCACTAGAAATAGATTTTCTACTATTTTGTAATTGTGCGGACATTTTATCCATTTTACACGTATGTACACTAAAGAAAATAAGGGACTGTTCTGTGAGACTTTGATTCGACTAAATGTTACTATTTTTATAATAAGGTTCCCATTGGACGCCGCAACAGACCAATGATTAGTGTTTTGAGAATGCGTCGCATATTGTTGGCCCATAATTACCCCGTTTATTAGTTCCGATACAGCCTTGAACATTACAGTTCCACCTTTCCTGTTTCAACAGGTGTATCTGCCCTTGAAACGGATGCTGAACCAAATAAAGACATAATTGTTTCTTTATCGCTGCCAGAGAATTTCATACCAACCGGGAAAACAACTGTGTATTCCACGAAAAGTTTACCTCGTGCGCCGTCTCCATTAAAAATCGGCATTCCTACAATTGAAACATGATTCAAAGAGAATTTACCTTGATTATCGATTTGTTGTATGTATCCTGGAGGCGTAACCGCTTTCCGTTTCAACTCAACTTTGGAACCATCCATGTGTGTAATTTCATGCTCAAAGCCAACAAGCGCTTCAACCAACGTAATTACTTCCTTTACATAAAGATTGTCGCCTTTTCGCATGAACATTGCATTAGGACGGGTTTTGATAACAAACTTAATGTCACCAGCTGCAATGTCGGGATGTTTATCAGCAGCGCCATCAAAAGTAATAACTTCGCCGTCAGCCATTCCCTTCTCGATGGTAACATCCAATATGTCGCTCTCTCTCACGACTTTCTTTCCTTTACATACAGGGCACTTTGACTTAACGATCTTTCCTTTGCCTCCACACTTGTCGCAAGTAGTTTGCATTTGTTGGAAAATACCAGGAGCGAGTTGTTGCTTAATTACACGGATTCCTCTGCCGCCGCAAGTGTTGCATGTTTTAACATCATCAGCATTCTTTGCACCCGAACCATCACACTTGGAACAAACACCTTGGCGATCGATTTCCACTTCGATCATCTTACCCAAGAAAAGGTCTTTCAAATCAACTTCTAAAGTCATTGTTATGTCTGCGCCTCGACGTTCCTCCTCTTGTCCTCCAGCACCACCCCCGAAGCCACGCGCAAATTGCATAAACAAGTCAAATGGATCATGGAATTCAGATGCTCCCTGATTCTTTAGACCTTCTTCGCCATACTTGTTATAGATTTCTCTCTTCTTGTCATCATAAAGAACTTCATAAGCATGAGCGATTTCAATAAACTTTTCTTCAGCTTCTTTGTCGCCAGGCTTCTTATCTGAAAAATTTAATTTCAAAATGTAGAAAGTTACCAGGATGGTACTTCATACTGAGTTTCTTGTAAGCTTTTCTGATATCGTCCTTGCTAGCAGATCTCGCAACACCAAGAACGGAGTAATAATCTGAAGAGGCTGCTGCCGTAAGAACAGCAGCAAGAATAGCAAACACAAGCAATGAAAGAGCTTTCATTTATTTCTTTTGTTACTTCAAAAGTTTTGCGTGAATTATTCCAAAGAATCAGTGCAAAGTCGATCAGCAGCAAACAAGCTTGTTTTGAACAGGCATTTGTTTAGTCGCAGTTTGTTATGAGCCTTTTTAGAACTTCCACGGCGTAGCGATCTCTAAAGGTAGTGTCTTGTCTAAGTTCTTTAAAATGTGTGCATCTGTTGCATCGATTGTAGAGCTGTGACCATTGTGAAAAGTTTGTCGTTTTGTACCCTAACCGTAACATTTGGTTGTAATACATGGAAATATCTTTTGTAAAACGGTAATGTGCAATGTTAGCTTCTACAGGCTTAACGAAATTTATGGCAAGTTCTTCATATTGATCAGTGTTGCTAACCACCAAATACTCGCTTCCTGGTATCTTATAATCATTCTTCATTTCCTTCGAGATCGGATAATCGTTAAATCCTGTAATGATTGTCATGTTTGGTTTGTGAATAGACATTAAGTAGTACAAGTTCGGGTGTATGATAAATTTCGTGCGGTCTGTTTCCGGATAGAAATGTCTTTGTCTGCTGCTTGTATAGAAAATGTAAGGTAAAACACGCGGATCTGCTTTCTGATCTCTACCGGAACGAATATCATAAAGACAGTTAGCATAATTTTTCTTTGTTGAAATTGTTTCCCAAAGAGTCTTGAATTTGTCGAGAGATGCAAAATCATTGCACGTGACACAAAAGAAGCCATTAAGTAGACCAAAGTTAGATTCTTTTCTTTTCGAAAAGTAGTCCGGCCATGTTTGAATTCCGTTAAATGAATCTTCCACTGGTAGATATATGTATTCATCTAAATCAAGAAATGCGACCCATTTAAATCTGAATGCTGCCCTTATTGCGCAATCATGTATACTGGCGTCTTGTCCATAATAATGAATTGAGAATTCATCATCTGATAAATGACTATAATGATGGAAATTGTTTTCCTGAGGAATTAACTCGTCTCTCTTCAGACTATGATGAAAAGGTTGTCTTGAAACAACGCAGTCACCGCAACCATCCCATTCTGGATCTGTAGGGTCCATGAAATTATAAAGATCAGCATGGCCTTTTCGCATGTAATACCTTGCGATCCTGTAGGTAAAAGGGTCTTTATGGCGCCAGTAAAACATGAAATGCTTGAATCCAACCAACCTGTGAGTCTCGATCCAGGTTTTAATTGAAGACGCATAAAGATCGCCTCTTATAGGAGGTACACAAATTGCAGTATCAGTATCAGCAAGCACTATGTCCATTTCTTTAGTGCTTTTACTCAGCGGTATCCATCGTATTTCCACAGTTACTGAGCTAGAGGTGGAACCAAATAATTTCGGGCTAGGCGCCAGCGAAATAAAGAAGCCATCACCGTTCTTGTAAACTTCATTGAGCAGGAGATTCCCATCGAACGGACAAGCATAAAGAGTCGTTACATATTGACCTCCAAAATTAAAAACAGTGTTGATAGCCGATACTGTAACAACATCCAGAACCTTTAAAGACCCTTGATACCTTACTGATATTATACAATTTAAATTTTCTTTGAGTTTCCACCACTTGGAATTGTATTGATCATCCGCTAGGACCGCAGCAATGACCTGAACAACAGGAGATCTTTGAACCATCAATGGTCTCAGATCCAAATGAGATGATATCATGTAAATAGGAACAGGGCTGTTGGTTTCAGGCTGTATCAAAACTTCAGGAAAGTCAGATGTTGCATTCCAAAGCAATGGAACAAATGTTATGTTGACTTCAGAACCACCTGCTGCATTAACTTGATCATCATGATCATGCATAGAAAATGAGTTATAATCATTCCGAAAGAGTAAAAGCAACGAAGCCAATGATATCACACTTCCAATTACCAAAGTAAAGAATAATGCTTTTCGAGATCTTTGTTTCATCATCACAGTTAGAACAATTCAACTGCGATCTAAACTGTTCATGTCAATTACAACTATGAGATCTTCAATTAAATGAAGAATTCAGTAATCAACTTAGAATTGCGTCCGTTACAGTGACAGATCAGCTTTGAATTTTTTTTCGAATTCTGTCACAAAAGAATGCGTAACACTGCTGAAGGCCACACAATAAATTTTGTTCCATCGAAGCATAACGCCGTCCTGAAAGCGTTGGACCAAGACGATGCGAACCGCAAATTAGAGGCTCTGAAATTCATTAAGAATTCTGTAATTGGAAACAAGACCAACAAGTTGCTTTACAATTGGCTTGGATTGCTTTTGAAGTATGCTTCCCATTCCAGCAAAAATAATCTTTAGGCTTGTGAATATACTCAAATCTCCTTCTACTTCGGATATTCTCAAAACGGAAGCCAGCGTCGTGCTAGGCAGTTTTGCGCACGGAGATGAGAAGCTTATTGAGTCCGTCGTACAAGCTGGCGCTATAAAGCCATTACTTCTTAATCTTGGTTCCAAAGACTTGAAGTTGGTAGAGGCCTCAGGAAGGGCTTTGAAGTCATTGTTTCAGAATCCCAATGTTCCTCGTGAAGATGTGTATGCTACGGATGGAGCTGTTGACCTCATTCTGAACTTGCTTCATCAATTTCCCGTCTCAGGTTAGAGATTATTTACTGTATTTAATTGTAGGCGAACAATCACTGTCTGAAATTGGGGCTGCTTTGATCGCGAAATGCTGTGAAACAAGGCAGCATCAGACTTTATTCTTTAACAAGGGAGCCGTCGACATGTTGTTGAAACTTGCTTTTGATAATAATCAGCTGAAAGCTCAAGAGGCAGCGATTGATGGGTTGACGTCTTTATGCCGTGACAATGTTGAAACATCAAAACTTGTATATGAGTATGATGGATTCCGAAAACTGCTATTTGAATTATTATATGAAAGACGTAGGCCTGGACTTTCTCTCATATCTGCAACTTGTTTTGTGAATTTTTACAAATCTTTTTCTAATGCTGCGAGAAATAATCCAGGATATGTGGGCAAATTGAGTGACGATATCTCTGATTTAACAAAAGACATTACTGTTTCGGTTTTACCTGTATTGCTACGCTTATTAGTGGAATCAAATTCTTCTATTAAAGAAAGAGCCCCTTTTGTTTTAAGTTATTTGGTGCTTGATGACGAAGAAATGCAGAAGGCAGCTGCCGAAGTTGACACGATCAGCAAACTCTCTGCGTTACTTAATCACCATCAAACTCAGCTTGTCAGCTTAAGGCAAAAGGAAAGTGTTTTATTTGCATTGGCCGCATGTTGTTCTATCAAGGAAGAATGCAGAAAGCAGCTTATCGAAGCAAAAGTTCTTCCTGTTTTAGTCAAATTGTTGGAGCACGAAGACGTTTCTATAAGAGCTGCTTCTTGTACATGTATGAGAAGCTTAAGCAGATCTGTAAAGAATTTGCGGACTTATTTGGTTGATGCAGGAGTTGCTTTACCACTCGTTCGCTTGCTGAATGATTCTTCTTCGCAAGTCCAGACAACAGCATGTGCGACCATTTGCAATATTGTTTTAGATTTTAGTCCCATGAAGAAAATTGTACTTGAGAATGGCGGCGTGGAGAAATTAATTGAATTAACCAATGGTTATAATGACGCCAACCTTCGTTTAAACGCTGTCTGGGCGTTGAAAAACTTGTTGTTTCAAGCAGATTCTGCCATCAAGGTGCGTTTTATCAATTTTTATTATTAAATATTAGACAAATATCATTGAAAAACTGACATATGTTCGTTTGAATGATTTACTAAACGACAACAGCATTCAGATTCAAGAACAAGCCCTTAATCTACTCAGAAACTTTGCATGTGGTAACGAAGGAGATATTGATCAAGTGTTTGTTGGACTGAGCGAGCGCACTTTGATCAAAATACTTGAAGATCGCCTGTCCTATCCTTCGATAGATTTAGTTATGCAAGCATTATATGTTGTTGTTAACATCTCCACTGGCAACGAGGGTCACAAGCGTAGCATTATTAACTCAGAGAAGATTTTAAAGAGTGTTTACGATTACATGGGTCATGAAAACGCTGATGTTAGAGTTGCGACAGTGTGGTGTATTATAAACTTGACATGGCCTGAGGATTCTGGCGCAACAGAGAGAGCTGTTCATTTAAAGGGTCTTAATTTTGAAGATCGTTTAAGACAATTTGTGAATGATGACGAATTAGATGTTAAAGATCGCGTTAAAACAGCGTTACAACATTTCTCAGAATTGACTTCGAACCGAATGAGCATCAGTGAGTAAAACTCGGCGTATATTCAAACAATAAAAATCATTAAGATGGTGGCGGCCAAACCGACTTTCGGGGCTCACTTTCTTTTACTGCGGGAGTTGAAACACTTTCAACTTTGATTTCATCCAAATTCACGCCAGTCTTCGTTGGAGTTTCAGTTTTTGTAGGCGGCCATGCTTTTGGAGGCGATGAATTATTAGTTGTCGGCACAGTAGAAACTCTGCCTCCACCATCAGGATAGCCTGCGTTTGGCTGACAGCACGTGTAACAATCAAGAATTATTGCAATTCCATACATAATCATAGCAAAAATTCCAAAAGATAAAGCAGAATTGTACAAAGGACACCATGAGCCAAATACCTCTTCGATATTCGCATTTTGACAAGGCGAACGAGAAATCATTAGGATAGACGTAAGTCCCGCCACAAATCCAAGAATCAAATCCAGAGTGAATTCATACCTCATGCAGTAGCAGTCAGTTTCGCCTGCACATTCCACAGTAATGGGGCGAGTATAAGTTCCATAACAAGCATAGAGAATAATCCAAATAACATTCACCAGTAGTCCAACACAGCTGAATACCAAAAGTGAAATGACAGCGCCGTCCTTCGCTGCATCAACATAACTGCTGGGCAAGCCAGCCGAATTGAACATAAGCAAAGCAATAAGACATGCAGTTGTTATACTTTGAAAGACCAAAAGTAAAATCCTCAGTATTAGACGGTTGCCAAAAAATACCATGCAACAGTCTGCCATGTTTTTTGTTCTTGTTTGATCAAACGCCGTAAAGGATTCTATTTTTGGCATGTCTGTGGCTTTGAAGAAAGTAGATTTAATACGAAGTGGACAGCTTCCGTTTGCAAGTATACAGGTAGAAGAGGGAGGAGTAGGGTTTGCTGTAGTGAAAGCGGAGTCCTGCGACGGAGATCTCTTTGTAGCACGAAAGAATGGGAATTTGGAAGACTCTCTAGTTATCCCGTGTGACCTCGGATCATTCTCACTTAGCATTAAGTATCATGCGCCTGTGAATGTTAGTGGAAATATTGTCATAGTGCAAGGATTTGATTATGAAACTGTCGAAAGGTTGAACAGTTTACGAGATAGACAAATGTCGCAGCTTCGGGATGAGACTGTATGTACTCTTTATGATATACAAGAAGGCGATCAGGAGATATTGTGGAGATTTATCATTCCTGGTACTAAAGCCTCGACTACTGAACGGAATGACAGTACGGCTTCTCCAGACATAGCCATGCAAGACGATTTCTTGTTGAACAAGGAACTCCCTCCTATAAATCCATCCACGTCTGGTCTTGATATTTCAAGTGCTCAAGATTTATCAAATGATGGGTACTTCTTTAAATATCACGTGGTTCTAGGATTTATAACGTCTGGGACTAAAGACATCCAGGTCTTATGGAATTACTCTTTTTGGGCAAACGCTTTGGAGCATATTAAGTGTGTTCAGACTTCAAGTTTAGTTAAGAGGGATCAGCTATCGTTCAGTTTATTAGGTTCATCGCATGATACAAACCATGAATGTATATCATCTGCCGAAAACACATTGCAACATAGCTCGCAGAAAGTTCTGAACCAAAAGAATTTCAGTGTAGAAGATGTCAAAGAACCTACGGACAATGATGTTCCTCCTCCTGTTCCCGAAAAAGAGTACAGCCTCGCCTTCATTACCGGTTCAATGGGGTCACCTGGTATTACACCAACAGCTCACGAAAAACGGAAAGATTTACAGAACGCTCCCTCTGAGGCTTCTATATTGTCGCATACATCGACATCATCCCAGGTTTCAGATAGCAACTCAAAAACATTTCCAATGATACGCCCGAAGTTAGCTACACGGCCTTCGTTGAATATGAATGATTTGAAATCATCCGGTTCACCTAACTCTCCCCCGAGCAGTACTTTTCTCCTGGACGTTCCTGAAGATAGCCCTCTATTTAGAGCGACTGTTGCTGACTTGGAAAAGAAAACCAGCTCGCTAAGAACCCATGTAAAGCACCTGGTAAAAGTCTCAGACGATCTTGCTTCAGCATATGAGACCCTATTCGAAGCGGAGGAAAAGTTTACACAGGCTGTAACATCTCTTCCGAGTTTGCAATCAGCCTCCGAAACATACTTTAGGCCAGCACACGAGGCGATCAAAAGATCTCAGGAGAATTACATTCAGCAGTTTCAAAATTTGTTTCTTACGCCGTTAAAAATGCTCCTCGAAAATGATTTGAATTCTTACGATGAACAAAAGAAAGAGTTTGATCATGCTTCCGAAGCTTATTACAGCCACTTGGCAAAGTATCTTTCTACAAAGAAGAATCGTTCCTTAGACGAGAAGAAGTTAATGAAGATGCATGAAAAAGATGCTAAATTTGTCAGAAAAAAGTCAACTTTCGACCTAAATAGGTATAATTACTACGTCTTTATGCAGCAGCTACATTCTCGGAAAGTTGCAGAGATGAAAAACTACATTGTTGTTAATTATGAAAAGTTGTTCAAAATGTACGATGATGTTGCTTCTAAGCTCGAGAAGCTGCAGCCCAATCTTTCAAACGTCGATTATGATGTCAAAACGGATGGAGAAAAGGCGTCTCTAGAACATAAAGCTAACGAGGAGCTAAGGAAACAGCTTGAAACAGTTGTCGCGAAAGCAGAAAGCACAGAGAAAAAGGTGAAGCAAACAAGTGAAGGAAAAAGATCAAGGTCAGGAACTAGTTCCAATTGGAATCTTGGTCAGCCTTTATCTAGCTTCGATGTTAGCACTGAGCAAAGTGGCCAGAAGTTCCGAGGAATAAGAGACTTGGATCCTTCTTTTGGAGGTAGCGACGCTTCAATAGCACTTAACAAAGAGGGATTTCTTTTTGCAAACACGAATGGTGCCCATTGGGTCAGATCCTGGTGCGTACTATCAGCTGGCAAACTAAGAGAGTACAGTGACTTGAAAAGACTTGACAACTTCTTTTCTGTGGATCTTCGGGTTTGTACCGTGAGAGAAGTTCGTGAGACTGGAAGCAGTCACGGCAATAGTTTAAGACGATTTTGTTTCGAAGTTGTATCCCCTTATCTTGTGCGAACTTATCAAGCAATATCAGAGGAAGATACTAGATCTTGGGTACGATCGATTGGGTTTGCGATAGAACAGATTCTAAACGAGAACTCTCCTCGCAGAAGCTCAACAGGTCTTGATGGATCAGAACGAATTCAAAAGATCTTATCATTCGAAGGTAATAATATTTGTGCTGATTGTAGTTCAAAGGAGCCTGTTTGGTGTAGCCTAAACCTTGGAATTGTTTTGTGTAAAGATTGCTCGGGCGTTCACAGGAGTTTAGGGAGCCACTTGTCTAAAGTGAGATCCTTATTGCTGGACAATTCATGTTACACTCCGGAGATCTTGACCTGTTTTGAAAAGTTGACCAACATAAAGGTCAACTCGATACTTGAAGCCCGTCTGGATCATCCAAAGCCGGAAGCATCGGCGCAAAGACAAGAAAAGCTTTCCTTCATTCAACTTAAGTACTCCAAGCTGGCTTTCTTAGAAGACCGTCCCTGCAACCAAAAGGATATGGAATTTAGTGCTTCTATCGGAAACGAAAGGTTGGTGTTTTCACAAGAAGAAGGAGAAGCACTCGTAAAAGACTACATTGCGTCGGAAAACTTGCTTGGTCTTCTTCAATTCTGGACGTATTTACTCAAGAAACATGCAGAAGAGCATATACCATTTCCAGCGCTTATTCATGCATCCACCAATTGGCTCCAGTCTATTGATGTCATCCCCGCTATGTCGAAAAAGTTTCTTGAGCTGCAAGGTCTTTCGTTAAAGTGAATACCCTTTAAGAGCAAAGCAATCCTGGGACACAATGCCTCTCAAGATACCAATGTTGATAATATCTATTTGGTTCATATTTGTTCCAATCAACGAGCAAGATATATTCGGGATTAGGCAAATCTGTGCGAAGAAGCAGTTTTTTCTCTTTGTTTGTAGTCAGAGGATGAAGCTTGTCTTAAATTGTCTTGCTGTTCAAGGGAACTTTTGGTCTTTCCTCCACGCACAGAATTCCTCGTTTCCTCAATGCTATGATTAGATGATCTTTTTCGCGCTCTGTCATATGCAACATCTTCTTCGTCGCTCTGAACAGCATTTTGTCTCTTTTTGGTTGGCATGTCATCTTCAGATTCTCTTCGAGACGAATTCCTGCGAGATTGTTTGTCAGTGTCATGAGCATGACGTTTTGATGTGTGCTTCTTGGATTTCGTAGCCTTAACTTCAGATTTCCGTCTTTTCGATTTAGCAGCCTCGAGTTCCTTCAGATCATCCATCATTCTTCTCTTGATTCTTTGGTATGTGTAAAGAATGAGCCCCAACATTAACAGCACAGACAGAATCACTGCTGCAACTGGGATTATCACATCATTTGGAGTAGTCGTCTTTGTATTCTGGCCATCGTTTAGGTTTTCGTTTCCTCCATCTATCCGCGACTCTGTGCTTATCGTTTGCGAGTTAAATAATTGGCCCCCGCCAGTTGTTGACGACTGTGTTGTTGTTTGCACCCCAGTAGTTGTGGTAGTTACTGGTGGAATGTACTTAAAATCAAAATACCACACTTGGTTCGATAATATGACTTCTCCTGGTCTCGAAGGCTTCTCATTGCCACCAAAAATATAAAATCTTTGCGTAATTTCGTCATAGAATCCAACTCCAGAGGCCTTTCCTCCAGGAGAAACGAGTGGACCAGATTGTCCCTTCTCTGTTATTCTTTGAGTCTGATCTACAGATCTTGATCCTGCAACCCATGTCCAGATGTATTTGTCAAGATCGTACGTCCATAAATCATTCAAGTATCCTTCTAATTAGATCAAATCATCGTTGAAAGTTACCTCTCGTTCCAAAAGTAACTCCGTATCCAACTCCTCCAAAAACAATTAATCGTCTTTGGGCTATATCAATATCACTGAAATGCTTCGATCTCGCACCAGGAAAGTTCGTTGGACTCACTTCGAACCTATCACCATAGACACCATTATTGGTTCCACCTTCTCTTGCCAACCTCCAACTTTTAGAAACGGTATTATAATAGAACGTGTTGCTGCTCATTATGTTGCTTTCCACTTCGTCATCATATCCTGCAAAGACGATTATGTTGTTCATGAATGGGTCATAAAGCAGTGAGGATTGAGAATAATTGGATAAAGGAAACGAGCCATCCAACATAGTCCAATTGGCAGAATTGACATTAAAAACCCAAGTTTTCCTAAGGCGGTACAAGGCGTTATCAGTATCCTCCTGGACAAGAGCCAAAGTTTCCGAAAGATAAACATTTCCGGTTTTTGTGTCCTCTACGTAACCCGAGACCATGCGAGGAGACGGGGTATCGGAATGCACAAGGTCCTTTTCTGGTTCGTTACCACCTACAACATGAGTCTTGGAGCTTTAAACGTACCTAGCCACTTGTACTGGTTTGAGGTCGTGTTGTATACCCATAAATCATCCAGAGCTTGTAAATTATTGTAGTTTTCCACAAGCCCTCCATATATGTATATCAACTGATTGCTTTCGTCAAATACCATCATGGCGTTGTCTCTTGGACTGGGATATCCGGTGCTGAAACGGCCACGATCTACGTAGAATCCCATATCATCAAAATCATAGCCGCGTCCCCAGAAGGCCCACTGTTCAGTTTCAGTGTCAAAGCCTTTAAATTTATGAATTTATACGCAAAAAGCTTACTCCACAGGTCATTTAGAGTACCTAAACCGTCAGTAGACCTAAATCAGCCGAATACCTCTATAGTTAGGGCCTGAAACGGGCTTCCCGTAACCTCCAAACACATACAGGCACCTGTGATTTTTACCATACGCGGAAGAAAAGGATATCTTTGCTGCAGGTGTTGTCTGAAGATCAGCAGTTGTGCTCATAACTCACCTGCTTAGTGTATGATCTAATGTTTTGATAGTAGGCAGTGCCATCTGTGCCAGACGCCCCAGAGATCCACGTCCATTGGTTATACACTGCTAACACAGCACTCAAAAGAGTTGATATTAGCACTACTGCAAACATTTGGGTAAAGAAGCTATTTATAGTGACCACAATGAAACTGATCGGCTTCTCGGCAAGTAGATAACAACCATATGGCAGGCCTCCATAGTACGTCTTGCGGAACAAGATGCAGATAAATGCTACGTTAACTAGTAAAGATACGTACTAAAACTAGTTCCTAACAAAGATCATAGAACTTGTAGCTTATTTACAGAATTCCGAGTAACTAACGAGATTACCAGTTTAGCGAATAGCAACTAATAATATTGTAACGAAAGCGCAAAACTTTCTTGGTCTTTCAGAAAACTTATCACGGGTTCGCCATGTAACCTTTGCAGATCTGAAATTGAAAGCGGAGTCCGATTAAGGGGTAGCTCCGCGTGATCAGGGATTTCATCCAGAAAAAATCATTTCTTCTTTCGATTACACATGATATTACTACTACTGGCGCAAATTCTTATAGGGCTATGCTTTTCTATTCCTTTGCAGACTGATGTCTTGAATACTCTGGTACAGGCCGAATCAACTGCACGCCTGATAGATCCACATCTTGTAGCCTTATCAACCACTACTGCAGAGATAACGCGCTTATTTCGAGTACAAGAACACGATAAGCTGGTAAGTTTGTTACAGAACAGAGAGAATGAAGCCAATACGCTATGGCTTGAAACCTTTTACTATAATGCTATGAAGTATGGACAACACAACTTGGTCACTAAAGAGCTGCTCGTTAAGCTGTCTGCTGCTGCTATTAAGAAGGGTGCAATGCTAGCCGCCATCTACGGCCAGACAGATTCCGTAAAAACTCTTCATGGGCTTGTTGGAAACATGACGTGGGACAGCCTTAAGGCACGAGATGATATTCTCGCAGCAGTTTCTGCGATTGCCACAATTATTGCAGGCCAGTCTAGTGGTCTAAATAACTTCTTGGTGTTAGTGGCTAAAGACGGCATTGACTTGCATGATCTATTGGAATATATAGTAATTCCTCTCTGCAAACTACTGAATACGGTTCAAGAATCATCGATGGCTCAAATTATCGCTAGGTTAAGCGATTCAATTCCAACTGCTCAGCTACACGATCTCATTGATCTCAAGACTGACGATAACAATATTGTGAACGAAGAAGTTCCAATGTTTGTCAGAGAAAAGGCAAATGTTGACGGAGTTATCGATTTGTTTCGTGCAGTTTCGTTAAACAAGCACCAGATTATCGAGGAACTCTTCAGAACACGCAAATTTGAAAGTCTACTTGTCAGGGAGCTCCTTGTCGTAGCGGCATTATACGGAGATTCTATGACAATTGATTTGGTTCTGCGCCGTGTTCGCGAGCCAGACAATTCCAGATTCTTTGAGTTCATCGCGTCCAAGGCTTTTGAATACGACAATGAAGCCGCTATCGAAAAGTTGAAATTCAAAATTGGTGCAGCATCAACTAAAAAATTGACTTATGACGCATATATGAACAGAGCATGGCATTGTTTCAAATCCTTGATTGCAAACAGCTACGGGCAGAAGTTTGATATTGCCGGAGATGCAGCGCGCACAGTCTTAATCGAATCCATAGAGGAAAATGATTTATTTGGACTCATACTTTCACTCGATTACTTTTCTCGAGATGTAGCGATGCTTGATGAAGATATACGACGACTGACTTCCTCGGCAATATTCAGAGGAAATTATCATGTGGTTAAGTGCCTGTTAGGAAAAGTGGGGTATTTGTATTCAACGGAGTATTTCAAAAGCCAGGCTAAATGGGCAGTGGCGTCAGGATCTTCCCATTTATGGTTTTTGATAAGGCTTAAAGCTAAATCTGATTCGTATTCAATTGAAGAATTGCAAAATGCGGTATTTTTTGAAAGGCCCATCTTGGTTTATAGGATTATACTCGACCCGAACGTAGCAAGATCATTCACTCCGGAAGAATTTCTCACTTCAAGTCAGATTCCTAAATTGCAAACAACTCCTTCTAATCAACAATTTACTTGTTTAAAAGCACTATATCAGTGGTTGGAGCAAAGTGAGATCAAGAAGACAAATACTGCTCCAAACATGGCCGCTATGCTGTTGAAATTTATGGAATTCAAAGCCGAGCTATTAATTCTCTTCACAGCTAGTCGAATAAGGCGTGAAGGAACGCCCCCGGGCTCTTGTTTAAATCCAGAGGTACAGAAACAACTAATTACACAAAAATTTTCATACGCGACTGTGTACTATGTTCTAAAATCAGGATTCTATACTTGCAAACCTCGTTTGAGTGCTGCTGACGTAATCAGAATAGTTGAGGTGTATGGAATTGATAGTTACACGCTTAAGTTAATTATAAAGGCAATTTTCAGCGTGCCAGGTGACATAATCAAAGTTTTGGAAATTTGGGCTTACAAAGCGGTTCAAAGTAATAACTGGCAACTGATGGATTTCGTCGTGAAGAAAGCATTAGAAAGAAAAGTAGTTTTGTCAAGCAGTGTAGTGGAGTACGCCCAGCTGCATGGGCAAGCTGAACTGGCTAATCTAATGAGATTAACTGCAGTTTTCAAAGGAGAATCTAGGAAAAGCCTAGAGCACAAACGGGAACGCCAGGCCTCTGGTGATGACACAGACAGCTCTCGTGATACAACGACTCAAGAGTCAAATACCATATCGACAACATAGAACGATTTGTCTTCAACTAAATTAATCACAAAATAAAATTGTTTCAATTATTCAGCAGGGATTTTTTTGATATCAGGACAAGTATCTATTGTTCCTGTAGCTCAATAGAATCAATTATTTTCGCTTCCTTTCGTGGACTTTGGTTGGGCTTCTCTTCCTTCTTGTTTGTGATAAGTGGCTCTCTCTCATGATTAGGAGCAGCATCCATCATGTTGCAGCATGCGTATGTACATATGCCTAGACATGATATAAATATAAGTGCGAATACCGCCATTATGAAAATAACCCAGCCACCAGGAACGGTCGTTCCAGTCATTCCCCTCCAGAAAGATTCAACTTGGCCCATTGGATCGCCATACGGATTATTTTGGTCCCTAGATACAGAGCCAGTCAAGGTGTGGTAAGCGGTAACTATCTTGTCGGGGGTTCCAAATTGTAATGGAGGAGAGAATGTGGCAAAGTAATATCCCATCATACCCTTGTCTTGGTAAACCAAAATAAGCTTAGGTTCGTTTCCAAAAACACAGATATCAACCACTTCTACAGCCCTAGAAATTCCTGACGCTTTGACTGTTTTATCACTTTGGTCGTATTGGGCAACAAATCCTTGTTGACCGCCGGTAGAGTCAAAATTGGTTCCAAAAACGCCATAAGTGTATCCAACGACCAGATAACTTCCTGAAAAGGCGACAACTGAAGATGCAAAGTTAGTTTGTGATGAATCTCCAAACGTTTCTAATTCCATCTGATTCTCCGCGCTAACTCTTACTCCAGCAACGAAAAGTATCTCTTTAGCCATCGAACTCTTCTTAAGTGTACCAACAATGACAAGCTTATTTAAATTTTGATCAATAACTGCCCTGGTCACGATGTTATCTGAGAAAGTGGAGTTCACATGGACAACACTTGAACAAGTGGAGAGATCAGTCGGTAGCTCGCAATAATAGATATCCGACGTAGATGAGTACGAACCAAAAAAGTCTCCATAGTAATGGCCTACCACATACGTCTTGATTTTTTCGACATTTTGAACCAACGACGAAATTGAAGCTGAGCCTGGCCACAAACTGGAACCGACCATAGACCCCGTGGAATTATTCAATTGGGTTATAAAAGCTGTACTTCTACTTCCGGTTCTGACATGCCCAGCTATAACAACTCGCCCATTCTGTACAATTATAGTTCTTGCCTTCTTCACAGCGTCAGTTTCAGGCGGCGTGGGGGAGAATGGCTTGTACCAAATAGGATCACCATTATACCCGAACTTCCTCACAAATGCTGTTGTGTTTGTAGACGATTGACTGTAATATTCTCCAGCTACATATGCATACCCGTCGCTATTGACTGTAACATCATAAACATAGGAATCATACTTTTCATCATCGCCGAAACATATCCTTGTCCACACTCTTGATCCATTCACTGCATACATTTGTGTAATAAAGCCAAAGGTTGTTCCATGCATTATGTCCTCTTCCATAGGTATCATTTGGTTATCGAAGCTTGAAACAGTTGTCCCAACCACATAGATCTTTTCTGGATTAATTGGATCTGGATAAATCCTGCGAGGACTTGCACCTTCTGGAAACAGTCCACTCAGTTTCAAATTATCACATAAAGATTGTCCTTGAAGAATGACGAGGAGTATGAACAGATTTCGAAACATCATGAAGGAACAGATGAAACAAACTAGGAAAATTTCTATTGTACTAAAAAAACTTGTCTTGGTCTAGAAGTTAAATTAGATATTTGACAAAGAATTACCAGATGAGGATTTTGCTTTAAGGAAGGGTGATCGTAAAGGTTGATCATTGGAGGAGGTTCCTTGTGCTGTACTTGTATCGATTTGAAACACTGTTGTTTCAAGCAGAGCTGTATTTCCTGCTTTTCTGGTTGATTTACCTTGAATACTCTGCGCGGGAGTTAAATCAATGAAGGATGCATTTTTAGATTCAGTCGGTGAATCGCTTTGGATGTCCATATCTGCAGTAAGTTTGTCATACTCGTTGCTCTTGTTCTTTTCTTGAAACTGTCCGTAAACTTGTCGTACTCTAGTCTTTGTTGCTTCGCTGAAAGTGCTCCATTTGTCCCTAAGGATCTGAGCAGTAGTTTTCTTTGAAGCTGCACCGTCTACGGGATCCGATGTAGAAGCTTCATTCCGCGCTGTTTCTTTTGAGCCCCACTTGAAATAATTACTGAACGCTCCAGCACCGTGACGAGTAGCATCATCCTGCTGTTCCGCTAAACGATCTGCCTCTTCCAGCTGAATTGCAATCTCCAACGCACGAGCAAATTCTTCGTCCGCAGCTATTTGATCTTTCTCATCTAGAATACTGTCTTGGTTTGAGAATGTATTAAGTCCCTTAGCCTGAATAATCGATGGTTCTATCGAAGAGACCATACGAGGTTGATTATAAACGTTCCTTGAACCACTGGACTGATGTTCATTGTTGTTTACAATGTCCGGTTTCTGTGGATCACTCATTTCCAAGAGCGCTGTGATAGCATCATCCATGTTACAAGCCGAATTTTCATATATCAATTGGCAGACATCCTTTGAAACAGTAGGGAACATTTGGGTCAAAGTTTCCAATTCATTCTGAGATGCCATGGTAGTCATTTTCGTAAATATCAAATGGCTTTGTTGTTCTTCAAGATTTTACACTCTGACACGCTGTTGTCCAATCAACGTTATCGCTCAGAAATGGCGAACGGAATTTACCTGATATTGCTGCTTTGCGCCACAGTATTCGCAGATGAGCCTAACCGATGGCAAGATATAAAGGAAAACAAGATATACACGAATTTACTGAGCCTGAATTTTGAATCTGAATTGGCATTTCGCACTCAAATGCAGCAAAACTTTGACAGGCTGGACGTTAATGGCGATAAATATCTCAGCAAGAGTGAAATCGCGCGAGGAAATAACAACAAGGAATATGATTTTATGTTTATCGCTTTGAATGATGATGAGGAACAGCTGGACTTTGAGGGATTCTACAAAATCGTCAAGCTGCCTTTCGAACGAAAATTTTGGGTGTATCCGGACGCTTGTGAAGTTTATGATAATGTCACGGTTACTAACAAGGATATGTCATCGCTAGTGCCTTTGATGAAGTATCAATGCGATCATGGGTTTTCTGCTATGGTTTCTTATGAGATTGAACAATGTCTTTTACGCTCTAATTACTCTGGAGATTGCGTAACTCTTTCAAAGGAGAAAGAATGGTTGAGATCTGTATCGAGAAGAATGTCCCTTTGGATGGTTCAGGAGTATTTCAAGCAAGAATATAAAGAAGATTATCTCACGTCGCTGCAGGCAATTCTGAGAACTGAAAATGTGACGGAGAAAGCAAAGCAACTACTATCACGATTTACAAACATTTCAGATGTAACGGAAATGCAATTCAAGAGTGCAGTTAATCAAAGAGCTGCTAGACGTGAAGGGACATTTGAGAATGCAATCATCAATAATGCTGCGACATTGGGCTTAAATTTCCCCATGCCATATGATGCAATCGTGCGTGCTATGGATGAATTGCCTAAAGGAAACAAGATTTACGTCAACACAACGGAGTGTCATTTAATATTCTTGTTCATCGGAGAATGCGATTACTTGAATGGTAGAATTCCGCTCCATAAGATAGTTCATGAATACTCCCTCTGTGTTACTGGTTATAGAGCTTTGTTTTTAGACCGAAAGAACTCAGAAAAAAACGAATGCCTCATTAATTCGACCTCTATCGATCCTGGTATAGTTTCTTTTGATGATCATGAAAGCATCTGTTCGATTTACATACAGTGCACCAATTCTTTGTCACTGAACAAGCGTGCTATTGCTCCTATTGGAGCGCTTATGATTATTCCAAAGTTCTCATTGTTTCTCTTCATCGGCACAGTTATTGTGTTGGCATTGTTGCCTTTGTGGATTTTCATGGGTGTTAGAAACAATGCTATAAAAAGATCTCAAAAGGCTATTCAGAACTGGAATGATGTCAAATTTCTGGTCAGTAATTCTTGTAAAAGCGTGGAATATTATTGGTCTACGTGCGGAGTTCCTGGAACTGAAACTGCTCGGTTTTGTGCATATGGAGGAAGACCTTTATCAGATGAAGCTTGCTTGGTACATCATCTTGTTGGTCTTAAGCATGATTTAATCTGTGGGTTGAATTCGCCTCACTCGAGTAAGGTGACGTTTCCTAGAAATGAGACTACTCCTGCTGAGGAACAGTCTCTGAATAATACTCAGGGTGCTTTCGAGTACAACAAACTCATGGGCAGGTACGGGTTTAAGTGTCAATCCATCTGTATTAAGGAAATTCCAGAAGGCTGTTCAATTGATGATCAATAATCTCTCACTCACCCACAATACTTATTGAAATAAAATCTAAAATTATGCTTTTAACTCTCCTTTTGATTTTGTTCACAACATGACAATCAAGCGACGAACTTTATATGATATCCCAGTAGAATTACTTATCTATCATATACTACCCAAGTTAAAGTTACAAGATCTGATCATGCTGAGAAGAGTTAACTCCCATTTCAGAGCAGTTGTTACCCTTTGTACTGAAACATTCTCCAAACACCCAATTGCGATCAACCTTGGTATTCAAGAAATAGGACACAAGATCAACTTTCTATCAGTAGATCAGTGGATGAGAATACTATGCCATGATGGTAAATACTGTAAGGACTACCTACAATCTCTCTCTAAAAGGAAGTCACATATCGACCCCAATTATCATGATGATATCTTGATCATTATTACAGGGCTTTTCTCTATGACAGTTGCGAATAGTAATTTTAATGAGTTTGGGACATCAATGTTATATAGAGTCTTATCTATATCTGTTGCTCTATGTGGATCAAACGATGAGGATACTCACAGTTCGTTAAAGTGGTTCTTACGATGCATCGGGTCTATGGATACACTTTTTAATACACCTCAACTCCTGGCTTCTTCATTACGAAGCTTGCTATGGATCATAAAGGAGAAGCAGTCCAAAAGTCACATTATTAAGAGGGTCAAATATATCATTCATAGCTTTCCCAAATTACTGGCAGATCAAGACGATAAAAAGCTTAGATTATTCATACAAACATTCAGTCATGAAGTACAAAACGTTTGCGAAAAGATTGTTTTGGAGAATAGAGCACCTAGTAGGGCTCGTATCCCGACAGTGATAAACTCGATACTTTGTGCAAATTTGTGTGCTTCAAGGCCGGGAGCGTTTCAGGCGGGAGAAGTGGTTGTAATTTTAAACAATTTAATTCATGCGTCTAATTTTGGAACAGACTTAGGGCATATCTATCATACGCTTCAAAGGCTCAGTTTTCGAATACTTGAACATCTTGAATATTTACCGCAAGAGGAAGGAATCGAGCGCGTCGAGTGTATGATAAAACTTTTTGAGGACGAGATGAGTACAAGAAACGCATATTCTCCGAAAGGTTCTATTCTAGAAAGTTGGAGGTACCACAAAGCGAAACTGGAGGAACAACATAACAAGCTTCAAATCACATCCTGAACAACGGAGGAATATCTTCAATAGAGCGTAAAGTACTTAACGCTTCCGACCACAAAGTAACACGATCAAATCTAGCGCTTGTCATTGAAGTATGCGTCAGAGAAGCCTCTAGTTTCGTTACACAATCATCCTCGATCAGAGACATTAGCCTCGACTTCTCGCAAACCTTCTTGAGCGATTCAGAAATAACGGGAGGATTATTGATCTTCTTTAGTTCTGCACGAGCAACTTTAATCACTCTCTCCTCAATCTCCAGTTCTTGTAACTTCTTCCAAAAGCCTTCATTTGGTCTTATCCATGGTCGAGATTGAAATACGATCGCAAACGCTTCAGCCAGCGTCAAGTTATGAGATACCATGAGAAATGCAATAACAACAGTAGCAGATCGAGATACACCACCGAAGCAGTGAACAAGAACTCTTTGGCCTCTACTTTCGAGATCTTGCAGGATTTCAGTCGTTTGCTTAATAACATGCTCAATGGGTGCATGTGATATATCTTCAAGCGGAAAGAAATAATGGGCTATTTTAGAACCATTCCACTCTATCTTTCTTTCAATGCCTTCATGTTTCGATGCCCGTCGATTCAAGCTGCTTGAAGATGGTGTAAGTTTCAAAGGCAATGTCTCGACTACTTTAGAGTTTCTGTCGTCTTCTAAGATCAAAGGTGTCTCTCCCAAACTAAGAATAGCATCGAACTGGTGTAATTTAACCTGCTTCTCATTAGTTGCTTCAATGCCACCAAGAAAGAGAAACCCTTTCAAAATACAACTCACAATTCCTTCATCAGAATCTTTCCCAGCTCTACTTTCTTCCTCGACATCATCAAATACAACGTGTACCACTCCGTTACTAAGCCCTTTGGGCACACTAAGCGGATAACATATGGAAGGACATGTCTCCATCACAGCATTGATTCCGCCTCTCAAGTAACACACCCAACGAACTTTGCCAAACTTCTTCCCAGTAACTTTCGCGATCTCGCTAAACCTTGAACTGAAGATGTTACTTGCATCAGTGCCATTAAGATCGTAAGCTATCAGGAAAGGACAAGCCAAAGTAGAAAGTAACTTCCTCAGTGCCGAATTACAAGTAAGGGCATAAATAGCACTTCCTGCTCCATCACACGAGGACAATTCTTTGGCCAGATTAGGAAGCGCATATGACCCTTTTATTCGATGCTCGGCTCCAGGAGGCTGAAGATCTAACAACAAAGTGTCCAAGAATCGATGACGAAGTATGAAGAGGAAATCTCTAACACTGATGGAGTTCTTTTGATCAATAGAACTTATATTTACAGGACTGGTCGGAGACAAGCTCGGTGCGTGTGTTAGATCTGCTGTTGGCGGTAGGAGTTGGCCCAGGTTGGTTGTCCTAATCGAAGGTTGATTCATCTTGTCTGTCACAAAAAAGAATCACAAACACAATGGGGCAGCTTTCCGGAGAATCTCTTGCTCTCTGTCTCAAATAAATAATAGCTTATGTTTGGCTTTGAAGTTGTCTCAATGTATTTTGCCGTTTTGGAGTCATAATCACGATTTGTCTCGTATACCTTTTGCATTACATTCGGATGGACATGGTGAGCGTACAAGTAATAATTGCAAAAAGTATCATAGCTTCCTTCAACTGGATTGAATTCAGTAAAAGACTGATTGTGTGGTTCATGCATATATCTCGTTAGTTTGCCTTGCTGTGCATCAATTCGACTGTGATCATCGAATAGAGTCAAGTTCATGAAATGCGTCCAGAAAGCCAAATTAACGGCAAAGTTAACAGATCCATCAAAAGCGAGAATATTATGCTCTACACCTGAAACAATGAACGATACCACATCACGCGAAAATAACAGGAAATTCTCATCCATTCTTATCTTGTTGGCCCATTTTCCCCTTCTTCGCCAGTATTTACCCCAAATAAAACGTTCTGACGGTCGCTTGCCCGACTTCAGCTCATTCAATAGCGTAGGAAGGCACAGGAAGGAATCATCGTCAATCTTCAACAAATAATCGAAGGTGTAATGTTTCAAGGCGTACTTCAGAGTCAAAAAGGCCCTCTCACCAACGTTTGTCGTGCGTCCGCCTAAAGTATGAAGTTCAATAATGTCGCTTTCTTTGAATCGATCGTATGGGACTTTGTCTGTAAAGAATTTATAGGTCACACCTTCAGTGCTTTCAAGCCATTTAAGCCACGAGGCTCTTTGCTCTTTTCTCCTGTCAGTATTGTCAGGACCAGATCCAATTGCAATGAATAGCACCAGAGGTTTGTCCTTAGAAACGGAAAGCGTGACCAAGTTAGAAGACAAGTTCGAACTATAGCAAAAGTAATACAGACATATAATTAACAAGTTTCCAAAAAGCACGGCAATTAATGATTTTCTTAAAGTTGAAACGTTCATTTTATGGTAAAAATTGAAATTCTATTCAAGCGCAATGTGAGAACCAAGGTTGATATGAGATTTTTCCGTTTCCGGAAGTATCAAATAACTCTCAAGCCACGTGAAGAAGGACAAGGCGCACATTAAAATAAACACGAAATGATAATTGAAGGGATATCCAAGATCTGACTTGAGGGAGAATGCCCATATTAATCCGCCAAACAGAGGGCCGATTCCTCTTACAAGCGACGCAACAGCCTGAGCAATTCCATTAACGATTCCCAGTGTTTTTGCATCAGCACTGTTATTCACCATTATCATAATTGGAGTGAAGCTGCATACCGCGGAGATAATTCTAAAAATATGATGAACAATTGTTAACGACCAAACCACATAACCATTCTCATGAAATACACTGATGAATCCAGTAAGAAACAAAACAGGGCATTCCAGTAGCCGAGCAATACGAAACAAAGACAATAGACCAAATCTGGCTTCTAATTTTGGATACAAAACACTCTGAGTGAACAACAGAAACACACCACTAACCATTAAAGATAACCCAACTTCTTTCTCTCTCCATCCTAAGCCACCATAAGATATCTTTTCCTGAGCCCAGATGCTGTATATTTCTTGGAACACAATATTAGTTGTAGCCAGCAACGCGTACGCAAAAATAACGGGAGGAGCTGCTCGCCATGAATAGTTTGGATCAAGTATAACTTCAGCTTCTTTATCTGCAGGAAGAGTATCATACGACATATATGCTTCATCTGATTTCTTATTCGCCAGCAAAGACGTACTTTCATCGTTTTCTTCAACTTCAACCGCATCTTCTTGATGCTTCAATTTCAAACTTTCCTCAAGATAGAAGTAACCAGATAGAAAGCCAAAAAACGCAACAGACGATGATATCATACAAGGTAATAGATAAGGAAACGTTATAAAGAATTCTGAGCCGCCAAATACGTCTGGAAAGTTCTCTGCAGGGTGTGACAATAAACCACCAAGGGTTGGAGCGACAATTGATCCTAAACCAAATGCAAAGCCAAATAAAGAGAAACCAAAGCTCTGCTCTTCTGCAGTTTCAGACGTCTCCCCAAGCACGCATTTCGCAACGGCGATGTTTCCATTCATTAGACCCGATATCGATCGAACAACCAGAGCGAATGTATAATTCTTGGAGAACCCAAACATTAAAGACGTAATACAATTGCATAATAGACCCCACAATATTACGGGCTTTCTTCCTATCCTATTGCTCAAAGATCCCCAGAAAGTGGAAGATAGGAACTGACAAAAAGAAAAACTACCCACAAGCATGCCAACATAGAAACCAACATCGCGCTCA
Source organism: Amoeboaphelidium occidentale (assembly GCA_023515795.1). Classification (NCBI taxonomy): domain Eukaryota; kingdom Fungi; phylum Aphelidiomycota; class Aphelidea; genus Amoeboaphelidium; species Amoeboaphelidium occidentale. The sequence continues at coordinate 41,704 of JALGPX010000010.1, read as the reverse complement.
TCCTCGGCTATCCCAAAGCTCTTTGTCATTGAATAAATAAATGGAATGATGATAGTAAGAGCAACAGGTTCTACCAATACTACAGTGAAGAGCACGAACAATTGCCATCGTTGGTTCTTCATGCTCGCCGTTGTTTGTCGAAATCAAGCTTATCTGACGTCAAATCTTACCAAAGCATTTAGCAAACGATTCTCCTTAATGAAAGACACAATGACAGATCCTGTTAAAAACGTTGTAATAGTTGGCTCCGGGCCTGCAGCGCATACTGCAGCTATATATGCTGGAAGAGCTCGCTTGTCTCCGATCTTGTATGAGGGCTTTCTTGCTGGGGGTGTTGCGCCAGGAGGTCAATTGACAACTACTACAGATGTTGAGAACTTTCCAGGCTTTCCCGAAGGTATTTCTGGTTCTGCTTTGATGGACAGAATGCGTGCGCAGAGTGTTCACTGCGATACCACAATCTTCACTGAGACGATTGCACGAGTTGACTTACAAAGTCGTCCTTTTAAGTTATGGACCGAAGGTATGGTCTCATCCATGGAAGAGGGTGAACAGGTTGAGCCGATTTTAACCAAGTCGTTGATCATCGCAACTGGTGCAACTGCAAAGAGACTGCATTTGCCTGGAGAAGACAAGTTTTGGCAAGCAGGTATCTCAGCGTGTGCAGTTTGTGATGGTGCTGCTCCGATCTTTAGAAACAAGCCTTTAGCCGTTGTTGGTGGTGGCGATACAGCAGCTGAGGAAGCTACTTATTTGACAAAGTATGCAAGTAAAGTCTATTTGCTAGTTAGAAGAGACCAAATGAGAGCTTCAAAAGCTATGCAAGATCGTGTTTTATCCAACAGCAAGATTGAAATTAAGTGGAACACTGTTCCTACTGAAGCTAAAGGTTCCGGACGTTTGTTGGAAAAGCTTGCCTTGGAAGATACCAAGACCGGAGCTAAGAGCGAGTTAGATGTTAATGGATTATTCTACGCTATTGGTCACATTCCTAATACGTCCTTCTTGAAAAATCCAAAGACTAATGCTTATCAAGTTGAATGTGATTCTGATGGTTACATTGTCCACCAGAAAGCACACTCTTCTGAAACTAATGTTGAAGGTGTCTTCGCAGCAGGTGATGTAGCTGACAAAAAGTACAGACAAGCTGTCACAGCAGCAGGAAGTGGTTGTATGGCTGCACTTGACTGCGAACGTTGGTTGGAAACCCAACACTCTAGCAGCTTATGAAGTGCGCCTTAACTCAATCAATAAAGGATTTCGAAGGAACTTTATTCAAACGTTGCATTAGAGTTAAAAGAAGAAAGTCTAGAAAGAGTTTCCATCAAAATGTATTCTAATTATTAATCTTGGTTGATAATAGCGCCTGTAGCATAGTGGTTAATGCGCCGTGCTTATATTGATTTTGCGAGTCAATACCGTGAGTTACGCGGATATCGTGAGTTCAATCCTCACCAGGCGCACTTTTTGAATTGAATTTTTGCTGAATGAATTTGAAAATAGGATCTTGTCTGTAAAATGAAACTTCTGGATTACATTATAGAGAAACTATCTATAAAATGCCCTGCATCGTTTCCAGTATCAAGAGCGAGCGAAGAAATTTGTGGATATGGGAGTAAATCTTCTTGCTTGTCGCTACAAATATGCCTTAACATTTACTGCTTTGAGAGTTCATCTACTTATGATTCCAAAGATCTTTTAGAATGTGCTTTAATATGCATCTATGCGGTTAAAGCCAACGCTGAATGTTTTCATCCTTTTATGTTATCATGGCTTAGGAATAACACCGATCAGTGCACCCTGCGACGGTTTACTACAAATTTTGTTAAAAACAGTAAATGCTTGGATACCCTTTGGCATTTGACGTTCGAATCCGCCATAGATTTAATATTAAAGTGGGAAATGGTGGCTTTAAAAGACCTTGTTGATGCTTCAGATCTAACATGGATTGTTCCAGACATCATTCCCCTGATAATATGTGATAGTACAGGATCAATTGGCACGCTGAAGAGACTTTTAAAATCCGCAGCTAAACGGCCATTATCTTTAAAGAAAAGTACAGAGTGCACCTCATTAATTCGATATGGTTACTTTGTGGAGATGTCTGATTCAAAGATTCACGGTATGATTATGAATAATATCGATGTTGCAAAAGCTTACTTACAGCAAAATTATTCTCCAGAATTGACTCGGTCTATTTTAAACCATAACAGGGCTTATTCGCAATTCATTGATGTCATGAACTCAATACGATCTCTAATGACCGAGGACATATTGGCTGTCTTCATATCTAAATACTGCGATCTAATTTCAGCAGCAGAAGATGACGGTTTGGCAATTGTGTTTTTGATATTCTTACAAAGACTTTACAAAGAAGGAACTGTGCCTGATATCACGCGCTTGGAAATGGAAACATTCTGCGTCAGATTCTTTCACCTCAAGCAAGCAACTGATCTATACAAAGCGATAAAAAATAAAACGCAATGACTGCTGCTATTTTTGCAGGAATTCGCAAAAAAGAGGCCCTACTGAGAGTCGAACTCAGGTCTTGAGATAACACTAACTTGGTCAGAGTCTCACGTCTTAACCGTTGGACGATAAGGCCGATGAGTTGGGGATAAAACCGCCTAATATGGCCCGTTAATCGATCGTTAATTTCTGATAAAAACCAAGTGTCATGGTTTAAAGCACATTGCAGTCCTTCTTACGGAAGTCTCAATTTGAAGAGGTCGACTAATGTTGTTGCGCTGATCCAGTAAGACTATGGGACATNACAGAAAAGTACTTAGAAATACTGAAGACGAAGCATAAGAAGACCTCCTCCTATCATCCGAGAACAAACGGTAAGGTGGAGAACTTCAATGGCTCACTTACTCGCATTATTGCCAAATGTTGTGGTGCCGCTATTCATAAGTGGGATATGTTCTTACAAGAAGCAATTTTTCATTGTCGTACCAGACTGCATCAGGTAACTGGATACACACCATTCAAGTTGCTATATGGAGTCGATCCTCGTTACCCTGGAGATACGACACCGCCTTTTTGTCTGAGTGAAAGGAATCCAAAGGATGTTGCGGAAATTCGCGCAAAGCTGCTAGAAGATTTGAAATTATGGCGAGAGGCTGCTTACGAACGATCAAATAAGAGCGCCGCTCAGAGGAAGATATACTATGACAAGCTTGTACGCGAAGATCCACTTAAAGTTGGAGAATGGGTTCTACTTTCGAGACCTATGAAGATAAAGGAGAAATTCAAACCTAATTGGATTGGTCCTTATAAAGTCCTAGAAGCAAAGTCAAGTGGCGTTTATAAGTTGGTTGATCCTAAAGGAAATGTTAAACAAGATTTAGTTCACAGAGATCGTTTAAAGAGATGTCGAATTAATGAGACTCCAACACAGCTATGGACAGATGACAAGTTGGAAGAGTTTGAAGACTACTCAGGGAAGAATCTTGAAGATGGGGAGGAAGTGAAAGAGTTATCTTCAAGATAAGAAGATCTATCGGTAAATCAGGGGTAAACCACGTGTACAGATTCTGGAACGTGGATAGTCACATGGAGAATAGATCATTGGATAGAGCGGAGATTCAATCTTATAGATGTCACATCGTGATACCGCCGGAGGAATATAAAAGGCGGCCGATCTTCGCACTAATTCTGGGAGAGCCGGTTAGATCTACACGTCTAGTCAATATAGTTCTATTATAATCACCCGAAGAATTTTCAAGTTGGGGATAAAACCGCCTAATATGGCCCGTTAATCGATCGTTAATTTCTGATAAAAACCAATTGTCACGGTTTAAAGCACATTGCAGTCCTTCTTACGGAAGTCTCAATTTGAAGAGGTCGACTAATGTTGTTGCGCTGATCCAGTAAGACTATGGGACATTCTGAAACAAGAAGCGAATTTTTCAACTCGTATTAAAACGTGGAGTAACTTCAACCTTTAACCACGGAATTTAAAATTTCTTGCCTTGTTGAATGGAATTTCAAGGATGCGCGAGAATCAATTGACTGTCACACATCATCATTCATACTCACCTAAGGCGTAAACAACGCCTGCATCTGCTAATATTATTTTCCATGAAACGAAAGAAGGTAAAACATTCATAGAATTGTTGAAAGCATCCAACCGAATCTTTAATTAAATTTTGAAGAGATATTTTAATGTCATCGAGGGGCCTTGTCGTCCAACGGTTAAGACGTGAGACTTTGAATTTCAAAGGCATCTCAAGACCTGAGTTCGACTCTCAGCAGGGCCTCTTTTTTGCTGTATCTGTTCCATATTTTTTTGGACACGTTCATTATTGACTTCATTTTTTGTTCATGAATTCTTTGAGGATAATTAAATTTGCTCGCGGTTACAAAGTTGCTGTAAAATTAGCGCCCAAGCCTGCCATCACCCCGAAAGTTAAGGAAGTTGTAAAGGTTCCGTTAACTCCACCTACTGAACCAGAGAAAGCCGCTCCATCTGCAGAGACTTCTATTTCTAAAGACACGATTAAAAATACTCCTGTGGCCACGCCAGCGACAACGGTAGTGTCTCCTTCATTTGATCTCGACCCTGCTCCTATGGTTATTCCTTCAAGTGTTGACTGGACGTGTTCTTATCATGGCATATCAGCGAAACCTTTCAGCAGAGAAGTCCAGGAAATATTAATGACTCCAATACCTGCAGAAGATATCGAAGTCTTAACAGAAAACAATGGTCTTTTGTATCTACCAGAAATCAAATACCGACGCATACTGAACAAGGCATTTGGACCTGGAGGTTGGGGTTTAGTTCCACGTGGTCCTCATTCGATTCTTGACAATAATGCAGCGACTTCCGCGATTAAGAAGACCGTCCAACAAGATGAAGATCACGCTCACGATGAACTATTCAAGACTACCAGCACATTCACAGGAACATCATCAAAGATTTTAACTAGGGAATATGCGCTAATTGTAGATTCTAGATTTATCTCGCAGGCAAGAGGAGAACAAGTATTTTTCACAAGAGATGGAATTGCGACAGCGTGTGAAGGTGTTAAATCGAACGCTTTGATGCGTTGCTGTAAAGATTTAGGCGTCGCGAGTGAATTATGGGATCCTGCATTTATTAGAAAGTGGAAAGCGGAATTCTGCGAGGAAGTTTGGGTTACGGATGTGCGTACGAAACAGAAGCGTAAGATTTTGAAGAAGAAGGGAACCAAAGCTCCTTATCCGTATCAGCAATAGACTGTTCTATAATGTTCATCAGCGTATCCGTAAAGCATAATATCCCAGTCCGTATAAAAGACCACCCAGATGTCCAGCATGATCAACATACGACCCTCTGTTATTAAGCATGGTAAAATCATACAGCAGGAATAGACCTAATGCGACTGGAGCAGGAACAGGGAATACAAAAAACAAGTTGATTCTTGCTTTGGGAAAAGCACAAGCAAAAGCAGAAGTTAATCCCATAATCGCACCACTTGCACCGACTGACGTTCTTTTAGGATTCTCTTTTGCGCTAAAGGCCAAGCTTGAAACAGAAGCACTAAGCGCAGAACCCAAGTAAAGGGATAAAAACCGACGATTACCCAATACCGCATTCATAAAAGGCCCAAAGGAATTCAAAACAAACATATTAACTGCGAAATGAGGTAAAGCGATATGGCTGAAGGATGAGGTCAACAGTGTCCATGGTCTTCCTTCTTTAAAATTCTGATAAGACGTCGTAAAGTTCCTCTGCATGAAACGAGCAGTATCCTGATTCCTTGCTGTGTTCCATCGGAGGAAAATCAATGAATTGATGCCGATAATTCCGTAAGTTAGAGTTTGTGCATTCATTTTGTGAGATAAAGTGGGATGGAAAACTGTTGGAGTGACGATCTTGACTCCAAACTGGCGTTTCTATTGGAATGCCTTCCGGACAAAGATCCCACTCATTTAATGAATGTTTTAAATAAGAACCAGGGCTCAGTGGACTTATCTTTACAGGCCTTGATGGTCGAGGATCTGTCTGATGATCAGCTGGCAATACTAATTGATGCTTTTCCTGATTGTGAAGCAAAGTATTTAGAACAAAAATTAGATGAATGTAATGGGAATGTTGATGCGGTTATGGATATGTTGATAAGTGGTGGCGCTAAAAAGTCTAAAAAGCAAGTTGTTGAAGTTCCTGTGGTGTTTAAAGATTCTCCTGTTAAAACGCAAGATTCTGTAGCTGATGTTGACGAACCAAGTTCTAGCAGGCCTGCTAATATTCAACGGAAAGATATCGTGCCAGGTGCTGCCGAAACTTACCGCGATATTGCATCGAACTATGCAAAACAGAGGAACGACATGTTTGCTAGAGCAGCTACCGAATTTAAAAAAGGCCGTTACGGAAGAGTTGTGGCGAGTTATTATGCTGAAAAGGGCAGAGATTTAAATAGTAAAATGGTTCGAGAAAATTGGCATGCGGTAGAAAGCTTGTTACAAGATCAGAAACGGAAAGGTGGAAGTAATTCAATTGATTTGCATTACATGACAACGGAAGAGGCTGTAGTTGTTCTCAAAGAGGAATTGGAGGAATGGAAAAAGAGAAACCATCATGCTAGATCTATCGGTGAACCTTTTTCGCCCCTTCAGGTCATTACGGGAAAGGGGAAATATCGACTGTATGAACGAGTTCATACTTATTTAAGCAAAAATAATTATGTTTACGAAGCAGCAGATGGCTACTTTGTTGTTAAATTTACCTCTTAATCTATTTAATATCAATTTGCTAATAGAACCTTGTTATCGTTTAGAATCTTGACGATTTTTGTCACATCTGTTTCCTCTTTTGCATACGATAAGAGCGGAATTAATCCGGAAGACAATGTGAAATAATTATAGGATTTCTGGTCCTCCTTGAAGTATTTCATTACGACAATCGTTAGCGTTTCGAATATTTCCACTATGTATGATTTCATCTGGCTATCTGCGACAGGAAACTCACTAATTAAAATATCAGGAACATACTTTCTTTGAGCCAAATGAATTGCGAATTCTTCATCGTGTAAACCGTACTTCAACAATTTCAAAGCAAATATCTTATGATTCCGCCATTCATCCGAGTCTGTTGAATTGAAACTATCGTAAAACATTGGAATGTCTTCCAAATCAAGAGAACCGGACCTTAACAGATACTTATTGACCAAAGTGTATAGATTAGAAGATGGATTTTGAAGAATGTGAACAGCTTGTGACAGAAATAAAGCCATCACGAACGATATTCTTTGATTTTCCTCGGTGATAGCATTTCTTAAGGATACTAGAAGCAAGTAGACTTGTCTCTTCTCTTTCACAGAACGTACAAGACTAAATGATTTGTGTCGGAAATTTTCTGATTTGGTTTGCTCCTCGTTTAAACTGTCCCAAACACAAGCATGATCAAATGTTGAGCAAATCTTCTCTAAAATTAAATAACCCTTCCTCCTTATCTCAGGATTCTTGCAGCTAATTGCGACAAATGCAAGTGATAATCCATTATTATCAATAATCGTTTGTAAGTTGGTATCCTTGTTCATTGTCATCACTTCAACGCACAAAATACTAAGCCAAAAATTGAACGATAGCTGTTTGCCCTCCTTTCTGCTTCTTCCACTTATAACATCAAAATCGTACAACGAGTTCATGAGTTGCTTTCCGTCAAAATGTTGCGACTGAATGCTGAACTTTGGTTTGATCAATGGAACTACGGATTTTTCAGTTTCCTTCTCTATGAAATGCATCACTGCTTCTAAATGCTGATCTGCATCTGAATCGGTGCCTTCGTAGTATAGTTCAACCAACTTTTTAGCGTTCTCAATGCTGGATTCGTTGTGTTCCAACATCAAAAGTGTTCGAAGGAGTTTCATAATATTTCCTCTACAAGCAGCCTCGCCATTTTCCATGAACTCACTGAACTTAGAATGGGCAAGAATCATTCCGAAAAGCTTTAGAGGAGAAACAGCGTTCGTGGCTACTGTCGGAAATTTATCGTAAAAGTCAACAACTGTGTTCATGCATTCCTCATCAGATAAGTGCGCCTTGAGAATCTTTACAAATAAGGATGAGATATCACCAGTATTACAATTATCGAAATCATCTTCTTTGCATCGACCCAATAGCATTCTTGGAGCAGCCGTGAGTGCCAGTGGAGTGTTGGAAGCTTTAGCTTGGTCTAATCCATGATGAAGGAATGTTATACAAATATTCGCAATATTTTGATCACAAATCTGATTTCTTTCAAGTATACTTAGGTACGATTCATAAAGTGGATAAGAACAATCTTGAGAAGATGCCAGCCATGCTGGAACGAACGCTTCGTAAATTTGTGCCTTGCAACTCAAAAAATAATCTGACAGAAGATCACTCTGCATAAGATAATCCGTTTTTGGAGCCATTTGTAGCAAATACTCTGCGAATTGAGATTCTCCAGTAAGAATGCCGTTGAAATTGAGTTTGTGATTCTTCAGTAGTTCCAATAATGGAAGCAAATCATCGCCCTTTTCAAAAATTATAGTATTAGACGTGACCAGCAAATTGCAGAATCTTCCGAGTGAGCCATTTTTATCTACATTCAATGGCACAGCGATTTTCTCACGAATGCAGAAAGAAAGTAGCTCCAAATTATCTCCAATATCCTCATAAACTTCATGAACATGCTCTTTCAGGTAAGCGACGACCGTTTCGCTCTTGCAGTCAAAAATATACGGATAATGCAATTGTTCGATATCGACATCTCGCCCTGAGCTCAACGCATTTTCAACGGCAGCATTCATTGCCTCAACAAGTCGATCTTTGGTTGTGCTTTCAACTGATTCAAATCTTTCCAAAAAGAGCTTGGTAAACTTCTTGTTAGTCAGAAACAGTTGACCGGCGACTTTATCTAATGACTCTTCTGGAACTTCTTCAAACAAAAAGGATCTAATAGCGCTGTCCTCCAAACACTCTGGGTCGGTAACCAGCAATTTCGTTAGAAAAGGAACGTAACAATCTTCCAAGCCGTACTTCAGGAACTCTGACTTGCATGCTGAGACTGTAATCTGAGCTATGGTTTCATTGCCTCTTGCGAGAAAGTCTTTATAAGAAAAGAGACCATCAAGTTGTGCTAAACATCTGATAACCACTCGAACCAACATGGTGCTACTTTCTGGAAAATTGCAACATTTACGTGAGAGGGCCAAAAGAAGAATCGAACAAGGATATTCTACAGATGATGAGCCTACCATTTCAGCTGTTGCATCATAGTACTCGAAAACCCGATTTTTTAGATCTTGTACACAGTCAAGGTAAAACTTTCTTGACGTCGGATTCACACTCAGTTCATCTGCATGAATTTCAGCTTCTTCATTTTTCATCTCTGGAATATGACTAAACAGCAAAAAAGTTAAGAAATCTTTGCGCAAATACTCGTCCTCCGCAAAGCTATCCAAACGCTGAATAACATGAGAAACAAGTGTTAAATCCTTTAGAGCGCCTCCATTGACCACAATGCTTTTTATGAGCTTTATACCTTCATTAACATCAAGCTGCTCTTGCATCAAAGTAGTATAAACCTTCATAGGATCTAATTTAATAGGAGACTGCGAATACTTTGTAATACATGAAAGCAATTTGATAATGTGGTTCTTGCTGTCCTTCTCCAAGCCTTTTTCGAAGAGCATGCGAATAAGAACTTGAGCGTCAGGCAGTCTTCTGTTAATCAAATCTGTATAATTTTTGTTTTGACAAAGTGTCTCGAACTTATCACACAAGGTGCTCAAGTAAAACAAAGTGCCCAATTTTACCCAACTGCCTCCAGATTGCAAACACTTGCTAAATAACTGTCTGCATAGCGCCTTCGGAATAATTAAATTGATGCTATCAGTAGAAACAGTAAAACACTCGACCAGTATCTTCGTTAAAACTTGTGCAGCAGCCAACCAGTCATCTTCACTGCTAGGATCATTCAGATACTTCAGAACTGTTTGAAAAGCAGGATTAAAGCTGTAAAAATCATGGCAAAGTTCGAAATCATTATTAATGGCGGCAATTAACAAATTCAGCTCTCTGTCATTCCCTATCGGTCTAGAATGTTTGGCGATTGAAGTGTTGATTTGTTTGCTAACTAGTCCGCTGACACACCCTTTCAAAAATTCATAAGCAAACTCATACTTGTTGACGAGTTTGAGCAAGAAGTTCATGTTATTCGTAATCAAAGTAACCTTCAAGGCTTTCTGAATTCTTCTATCATCGATAACAATACGAAATATACCATCGTAAACCGAGAGCACAAGTTCCTCCGGCTCATTTTCAAGCTTTTTCATAATCAGACTGATAATATTCTTGTTCAAGTCTAGAATCTCTGTTCTCGATTTCACTGATAAATTTGCAATCAACAGCGTCCATAGCTTGATGAATTCATGCCTTCCTTTGTTATCAGAAGAGAGAATTGTCTTCATAACGTTCATTGAAGTACTAAGTGCCTTATATATTTCTTCAGCCCTGCTTGCTTCATTCTTTAACAAGCCACACCAAAGATCAAGAATCACAGTATTGCCCTGAAAAAGATACTTTAATATGCGCGCCGCAGATTTAGAGATTTTCGAGTTCAATGAATACAACTTAAGGTCAACCGGGCATCGCTCGTACAATAACGCGAAGCTTTCAAGTAACAGTAACTGCAGTTCCGATAATTCGTTCAAGTTTGTTAGTTGATCTTCTATGCATCGCTCATAGAAACCAGCCAGCTCTTTACAGCCAGTCAATTTCGCGTATAATCTAAAGGATTCTTGCATTATGCTTTGTTTTTCTTCATCCTCGAGGTCCAAGCTGTACCAACAACGGACCAGATCGTTAAACTTCTCAAAGGCGGATTCTCCTTGCAGTTCCGTCATGATCTTATATCCGCTATCGAATTGCTCATAATCAACGACCTTTGCCTTCTTATTCGCGACTTTGATGTTCTTCTGAGATCTTTTGCGCTTCAGTACCATTTGAATCTTCCTTTGAAAAAAGTTTGAGAAATCTATTTGTCCCTGCTATCGAGAATAATTGTCACAGGCCCGTCGTTTTGTATATCAACTTTCATATACGCACCGAATTCCCCGTCCTTAATTTTGGTTGAGCCGTACTTGTTCTTCATCATATCAAGGAACGCTTTGTAGAAGTCTCGGGATCTATCTGCCTTCATCGCTGCATGAAAGTCTGGTTTCTTGCCCTTGTTTATCTGCGCGTAGAGCGTAAACTGACTCACACACAATACTTCTAAGTTAAGTTCTTTTGCGCTACCTGCCCAAGCTTTGCCTTCTTTCTCAAACAGCCGCAAATCCAAAATCTTGCTTGATATCCATTCCATGTCCTCAGCTGTATCGTTGTCATGTATCCCAACCAACACGCATAAGCCTTTTCCTATTGAGCTTATTACTGAATCGTTAACCGTGACTGAAGCTGTTGTGACTCTTTGGATGACCGCTCTCATCTTTCGTTTCACTGACGTCAAAAATGCCAAAGTTCCCCTCTGCGGCCATAAATGACTTTCTTAGAATGCGGATACTACATCGAAAGCATCCCACAAGTCATATCAGACATAAACTGCCGAAATTATCAAGAGGTCCTACGATCTTAGTGAGTTCAGTTGCAGTGGTTGCGTCAGGATATTGGTTGGATCAAGAGTTCAATGCAAAAACGATTCAAAGGAACTTGCGAACATTTTATAATGGGCTGATCATAACGCTGGACTACAAATTGTTCTTTAATCCAGGGGCTGATGTTCAAGGAATCCATAAGAGAGTTGCTGAAAGGATTTTGAATACTTGTCAAAAGAACGGTGGTCTGTATGTTAAGTTTGGGCAAGCTATTGCGTCTGCTAATCATGTACTACCTCCACAGTACAATGATGCTTTGAAGGGGCTGTTTATGGGTGCGCCGTTTGTATCATTCGACGAGGTTGTTCAAGTCTTTCAAGAAGATTTCAAATGTCATCCTGATGATATGTTCGCAGAGTTTGAAAGGTATTCTTCTGTTTAATCGCTTAACCTTAATGTCTAGGAAACCAATAGCAAGTGCATCAATTGCGCAAGTGCACAGGGCTAAATTAGATGATGGAACAGTGGTTGCTGTCAAAGTTCAAAAACCGTACATTAGACATCAGCTTCCATGGGATCTATTGGCATTCAGAGTAGTACTCGCTGCTTTTGAGTTCTTTTTTGAAATACCCCTCAAATGGTCATGTGATTATACAGAGAGTCGCTTAAGAGAGGAAGTTGATTTTCTGTTGGAAGCAGACAATTCTGAACGGGCAGCTAAGGATCTCAAGCACTTTGGAGATTCAGTGTACATTCCGAAAGTTCTAAGGGATTTGAGTTCATCTCGTATATTATCATGTGAATGGATTGAAGGAACATCTCTGGCTGAAGTTGATAAGCTGGCTGCCGAAGGATACTCTTTTGAAGCCATCATGGACACTGTCATTTCAGCGTTTTCTTTTCAAATATTCAGTGGAGGCTTTGTCCATGCTGACCCTCATCCTGGAAACATTATTATTCGCAGAAATCCAAGAAATAATCGGAGTGTTCAAGTCTGTATATTAGATCACGGTTTGTATATGGAAGAATCAGAAAAGTTCCGCGTAGAATATTGTGAATTTTGGAAGGCATTGTTCACTATGGACTTTAGCACATTAGAGAGAATTTGTGAATCTTGGGGAATTGACGATGTAAACATGTTTGCATCGGCAAGTTTACAAAGACCATACAATCCTAAAAAAATTTTGCATTTAAATGAAAAGATTTCGGCCGAAGACCTGTATTCGATGCAAGTGAATGCGAAGGAGAAGGTAAAAAAGTTTCTCAAGGAAACGGAAAAGGTTCCATTAGAGCTGATATTCCTTGGAAGAACTTTGAATTTGCTCAGGAGCAATAACAAAATGCTTGGCTCCCCTGTGAACAGAATCAACATTATGGCTTCTTATGCAGCTCGTGGTTTGGGTACCACATCGTTGAAATACGCAGATACGAAGTCTTTGATTCTTGGAACTGTGAGGTCGACTTTTCAGCTGCTGCTCTTTGAATTTGAGTTGTTCTTAATATCCGTTGGCTTTTATTTGAACAAGTTCCTGCAAAAGGTAATTGAGTACTGGACGAGAAAGAGATCAGGAGGATTTGAAGAACTCCTAGAGAAGAATATGGTTGGTCAGCTGGAGAGAGACTTTGGAATTAAAATCAACACCGACGCATTCACAGGATAGAAATAAAACATTTATGCTTCATCCTTATGTGATTTTGTGATGTTTTTTGTAAAGTCCCAACCGACATCGTACTTTAGGACGGGATCTGAAACAAACACTCCAAAAGAAGGTTCCTTTGCAGTTTCATTTCGAGTGACTTGGCCGTTACCTTCTAGATCTTCAAGTGAAAGCTGTCCATCTTGTTCTTCATCCAACATCGTATTTTCTTTTGCGATGGAACGCCTAAATGATTCCTGCAACTTTTCAATTGGACTCGGTTTTCTCAAACTTCGATTTAGTTGCTCATTCAATATTTGAAGATCTTCTTTGCGTTCTCCCTCAGAATATGTACCAGAAGTAAGCAAGACAATTCCGTGCTTTCTTGTTGATAACTTCTGAGATGGTTTGACTTTGATGTGAACACTTCCACATGATTGATTATTATCATCTTTTAGCCGGTACCAACCATTTATCTGGATTAGACCAGCACACAATGGATTTAAATCGATATTTGCGTGGAGGGAGGGAATATTCCTTAAATGGAAATGAAAAAGCAGCTGATTGTTTTCTACGCTCTTGAACTCTTCTAGTTTCGAAACCAAAAATCGTTGTTCTTCCTTCTTGCTCAAGTCAAAGTTCATTTTGTGGTCTTGCCAAACTACTTCGCAGTGCTGTAGCTCCTCATTGGAATCACTCAGTCTTATACATTCCACACAAAGAGCCAGATAGAATTCTTCAATTCTCGTTTCACCACGTCCTTGCAAACTCTTTTCTGGAGAGAAGGTCACCTCTTTTACTGTATTTTTTTTAGGTTCCATTGATTTCAATAATTGGGTTTCCTGCTTCTTAGTTGGAGAGGCGTCACGTTTTGAGTTGATAATGATACTTGTTCCATTATGATCCAAACTTCTCAAAGGATTAAACAGAGGAATAAGAGATCCATCTACCACGTCTTCATTTATCTCTGACAGCCCTATAAACACTTTCTTTCCATCCCAAACCTCAATGATACATGGGAGATTAACTGTGACTGGCGAGGAATGCTGAAAGAGCGTTTTCGTTGTTTTGGAGCCTTTAATCACAAACCTCACCTCTTTAAAAGATTTCCCATTAGATAGAACGATATTGTGCAAGGTGAACTTTGAAGGTGGTTTATCAATTCTCTTCGCACTTCTTCGTTTCAACGAAGTTTCAATTGAACATGTTGCAATTACATTATCCTCAGCCATTATGACCAAATGTCCGGAATGCATCAAAGAAGTATTAATGTTTGATACTCCTTGCGCAACATTGTTTCCATCAGCATCTACAAAGTCGAAATAGAGCAGAATGTCAGAATCATGCCATTTTTCGTCTACAAGTACTTCCATATCTTCCATCGAATCTGATCCATAAGGAAAAGAAAAAGACTTTGAAGTATCAGGAGTGTAAACTTTACAAAACACTAAAGATATCTCAGAGCTGCTATGTTTAATTTCTACATTCCTCAATGTCAATGCCAGTACCTTCTTGCCAAGAGCATTCATAATGATGTTTTTCTTTTGATCTTTCGTACTGGGCGCCGTTCTAATATTAGAATCTGCAGTAGCATTATGATCTGAAACTGTTTCACAGTTTCCTTGAAATTCATCGATGTCCATTATCCCGGTTTGAAGCTCCTTGTCAATCTCATAAAGTATTCTGTCTATCCTTTCAATTCTCATTTCATCAGGGACAAATTTAGAAATGTATTTGCGATTAATAGCAACATTCTCCTTGTTTAATTCCGGCATGGTTTCTTCAAGTCTAGCCTTCACTCGAACACTTCCACTAATACCTGAGTCGACCAGTGTAATAGGATATTCTGAGACTATTTCTCCTCCAATATTATCAATTAAGCTACTTAGATCGTCAAGAATAACTGATCCGACTTTCCTTTGAGCATTGCTCTTGTTTTGCTTTGCTGTGACAACAATATCAAGACCATTCATATCATCAAAGTATCGCTTCAAAGCTAAAGCTGAACATCTCACATCGAAATGCAACTCACAAGAGAATTGTCCGTAGTTATTAACTTTATCTTCATCCATTATCAAAATATCAGGACTCACATAACATGTTTCACATTCAGTATCATCACCCCACCACTTGAAAGAGAGTAATAAGCATTCATTAGACTTGATAATTGACCTCTTCTTGAAACTTATTGCGGGAAAAGATAGAGCCAAACGGAACTTGACAGGTCCCTCAATTAGAGGCGGTATCGAACTCCGAACCATGTTGCTACCTGAAACAAAAACAAATGAACTGTTTGGGGACATAGAACAACTGTTAGGTACAAGAGCGCGAGCTAAATAATTACAAAGGCTGTCTCAGCGCGCTCCTTGAGACATATGATACCTTGTTTACAGCTTCAAGCTCGCAGTTTTGCTAGCAACGATGAGCTTTTTGCTCGTGATGGTCATAGTAGGCAGCTTACCACTCGTTCTGACTAAATCAGCTGAGATCTTACAACGCACGGCTTAACGCCATAAGCTGATTCACTTTACATGACACTTTGAATAGATTACAATGTAATGTACACGCACGATAATGAACAGATGAACAATAAAGCCACATGTTGCGGTGTCCATTCGCTATTACCAACGTGCTTATCTTCAACAATAATCATTGGTCGTGAACTTCAGCACAGAAAACCTGACCTGAAGAGGACGCAATGAAATCATTAAAGATTTACTCTAGAACGCGTATGACTCAAAACCTCCCTATGAAAGGCTAAAAGGCCCGCGTGTCCCGCAGAAACGGAAACACAGAAAGGTGATCAAAGGTGAGCGTTCAAAGAATGGAAAAAGAGATTGGAGCTGGAGATCCGGTTCAAGTAGCTAGAGCTTTCACTGAAAAGTGCAAAGAGTACCACATGCATTCAAGTATCCACCTAATATGGGTATCCTCTTGAAGTTTAATCTTCCATGGCAACCAGGCCTTCAATTTTTTTGAAACTGATTCTTTCTTAAGAATGTCTTCGAGGTATCCTCGGTAACAAATACAAAGGAATGAAAAATCTAATTGATAAGGCCACCGAACTTAACCAACAGGGCAGACACACAAATGGAGTCGATGCGTCACATGGAGCGACAGAATGATGATGAAGTGAATTTACTCTCTAATCAAGTTGGGACACTTAAATCAGTACTGCTTCCGGAATACTCTACTGAGGCTAACTAACTTTTGAATAGCTGGCATTGCAGATTAACACTGAAGTTGAAGACCAGAATCGTTTCTTAGGGGGAATGGTAAGTTCTATTTAGAAGTTACTTTGAATAAACTTACCGGAATAGTCGCAGGATTTTGGACGAACACAGAATGCACTCTCTTCAACAATGAACAGGCTACAAAAGATGATGAAGACTCAGAATGGAAAATACACATGTTACATGATCATCTTCATTATCTTTGTCTTTATGGTGCTGTATTTCATGATCAAAACCAGCAAATAGATTTCTTAATTGGCATTATTATTCTTTTAAGGGGATTATGTTGTAGTGTGCCTTAGAGGTTATGATCATTTTTTAAGCTATGGCTTGGTCGCTGGAAGATTTTAGCGAATTGCAAGTTGCTTCTTTCGGTATTTCTAATAAGAATGACTATCCTTGAGAGTAACTATTGCCCTCACTAAAAAAATCACTACGAAAACTCTATTCTAGCGAGTTTACGCTCGGAAAAAGCCAACTTCAAACTGGTTCGCGTCCAAACATGATGTCACTTGCGCTATAAAAGTCGGACTTTCATTCGCACCACATTTTCTACAAGACAATGATCTTTTCTACTGTTGCCTCTACAATTTTGACTTTTATTGTGTTGTTTACTGAACCTGGTTTTGCTGCTGCTGCTACTACTACTAAGAGAGGTGATGATGCTTGCGTTACCAAGAATTACACCACCGCTGATTTGAACTTGGGTAGATACCAAGGCAATTGGTTTCAATTGGCTGTTTCAGAACCCTTCTTCCGCAGATTTTCTTGTGACTGCACCACTGCTGAGTATTATTTGAAACCTGATGGCGATATCAGAGTCTTGAATACTTGTAGACGTCCTGGTGTTGGTGGTTCTTTGGTTCAAGCTGAGGGCAAAGCAGTTGCTGTTGGTAAAGGAAAGTTGGAAGTTAGTTTTGGTGGATTTCCAAGTGGTGGTGTCAATTATGAGGTTGTATATATCAACAATGCGTACTCTCGCGTCATCGTTGTTTCTTGCGGCAAGTTTGGAGGTTCCACAGTTTACTTATTGTCAAGAGATGCTGTTGTTCCTGAGAATGAATACCAGTTTTTGAAGAATTATGCTGGCGAGTTGGGCTTTAAAGTTGATGATTTGGTTCGCACTGATCAGTCGCAATGCTGGTCACGCAGAGGTGATGTTGATTTGAGAAAACCCTTGAAGAATTACGGGAGTGCTATTCCTGCCAAATGTGCTCAGCCAATTGCGACTACTAATTTCTCGTTGACTCAATTGGAAGGAAGATGGTTTATGACTCATGTTCAGCTTGATTTACTTGATGCCATCTACACTAAAGGTTGTCACTGTAACATATTGACTTATGATTATTCCTCGACAGATCGTCATCAAAAATCCTTTGAATCCAAGTTCGTTTGCAGAAGATGGAGAGATGGTGGCAGAAGATTTGAAGTCAGTGGTCCAATTATTGAAGTCAGCAAGATTACCACCTTGTTGGGTCACTATACCAAGAAGATTTTTGGAAGATTGTTGAATGAAAACTTTCAAATTTTGGCCTATGGTAGTGATCAGAAAGTTCACAGAAAGAGAACCCACAGTGGAACCGATATTGATAGCTTGTTGTTGTACTCTTGTGTTTCTTCTCCTGTTGGAAAGGCTGACAATTTGTTCATTCTTTCCAAGAAAGTTGACATTAAGGACTCTACTGTTAATGAATATGTTGCTCACGCAAAGAAGTTGGGATTGTATGATAAACGCCACTTTCAGAAGATTTCTCATGGAGACCGTTGCAAGTATGATTCAGAACCAAAGGTAGTTATGCAACCAAATTAAATAATGAACGAAATAAATGATGAATGATTTTTATTCCTGTAGCTTTAGCTTATCTAGCTCTTCAATGAGCTGATTCTCGTTGCTGATTTTCTCCAATTGATTTAATTCCAACTGTTCACCATTTCTAATCTTCTCCTTCAACTTTTCAATTTGTTTCAACTTTCTCTCAACGCCTGCAATCTTCTTTTGTAGATCATTGCCTTCTGAAGCAGCGGGTTTCGCTTTGCCTTTGTTGTTTCCATTTGGAGCTGCGCCAACCACAGTCTTGTTTCTTAAATGAGGGGGAATATAAGCCTTCTTCTCTTCCACTTTACCATTACTACTTCCATTTACGTCTTTTTGTACAATCACTTCCATCTTTGCTTCATCATTAAGCGTGTACCCTGGTTGAACCATAACCTGATACAATTCCTTAAAATCATACTGCCAGATTATGTCACCAGTATACTTTCTTATCCTGAACCTGTTATCAACTCTTAATCTAGGAGAGAGTGTAGCAGCCAGAATATGCTCTCCATCTTGTAGAAACTCGCAGTAAACAGCTAAATCTTCTTGGAATTTAGAAACTACTGTTAGACTACTTCTATCCCAAATCTCAACCATGCCAGCTAAATTACCAAAACCAGCAAACAAAATCAGTCTTCCTTGCGGAGAATAACGAACATAATTCTTTGCACTCTTTCCAAAATCGAAAACCTTGTTAGCACGAGAATCATAGACACATGCTTTAGCTGGAACATTACCATACACAACAATGAACTCATTTCCTTTTGGATGCCATGCAATTTCATGAACAGGCCCAATATGGTCACTCATATCAACGCGACAATCATAATTACCAACTGAAGACAAATAATACAAATTAGTTTCTCCATAGTAAGACTGGCTTGTCTTGTCAGTGCATGTTTTAACCAATAAATTCGTACCAATTGGATTCCACTTGAATTCAGCTTCATCAGCCTTAAAGAAAGTCTTATTGCTAAGTGGATAATTAAAGCTTAACAAACCATACACACGAACAATGGCTGGTTTTCCTGATCTTTCCTTAACAAAACAGGCCACAGAAGGATTCATGCCTGGCGAGCACGAGAACTGAGTCAAACCTTCCAACTCCAATTTCGAACACAAATCAGCCCCATTGGAAGGATAAACTTCTACAGCGTTGCTACTGTTCATTCTCATGTAATACTTTTCATCCTGCGTAAACTGAATCTTCCAATTATCAGGATTCTTATGAGCAAAAGATTTAACGAGAAATAAATCATTTATCCTGTAAATCTTCACATTCGCGTGGTTCGGAATGTTCTTTGAGAATCTTTCAAATGTGCAAATGTAATTCCCATTCGGCGAAAAGGCGAAATCCGTAATTTTGGATTCTTTAGAATTAATCGCACTTTTGTTGTTCGTTTTTGTGTCCAGAATGTTGAGGCCTTCGTTGCTCATGTACGCGTACAGTAAACCATTAGGAGAATAAGAAGATATCTTTGATCCAGCAGGCAACGATGCGCTAAGGAATGTAAGTTGAGAGGTTCATGAGAAAGCTACCCGTTCTCTTTCACGTTAAAAAATGTCTGGACTTCTTTTGAAGGATAAGAACAGAAACTTATTTCTTCATTTGAACGGAAGGAAAAATTTAAACTCATTTCCGGCATATTCGAAGGATAAGAAACCGAAAGCGATTCTGAAAAGAAAAGGGTTGCGCGAGATCTTGATCGACTTCACTTCCAAAATAGCACAGCCACCACACTCTACTATTAAATCGTATCTATTTAATTTCTACTGTATGCGGGTTCTAATGAAACCCAAGAAAGATTCTTTAAATGCTTCTCTGCGCACTTCTAACCGTGTCTGTTTGCAGTAAGTCATGAATTCTTTTTTCATCTTTTTAAGTTCACCTATTGAGACAGGCCTTGAAAATTCATAAATGCCAGACTGGACCTCCTTAATGACTTTCTTTGTGGTTTCTTCTAATTCTTGTAAATAGTCTGTATCAGCCAAAACCATGTCTTTGACTGCATTAGGTTGCTTCACAAGACCCTCTGTGGATATGGCTTTTAGTAAGTCCCTGAAAATATCTTCTACAATCTCTTCCGTGTCGTATTCTTGTATCACAAAAAGAGGATCATCCCATCTGTTGCCCTGGATGGGTTCCTCAAAAGACTTTACCATTTCTATCAAGTAGCTACCATTAGGAATTCTATCCAGTATGGTTTCTTTTGATGTTTCCACGTATACCACGCAACTTGGTATCTTTGCTGCTCTTCCAAGACAATACAGCTGGTACCGGAATCCTTTGATGTAATTGTATGAGTCCACAATTAGCATTTTATCTCTCGCCAATTCTCGTTCTACTTTAGACATTAGATCAGCTCTCTGTTTCTTTTCCGTTAGAAGACTATTAGGTTCAAAGTCATCATTTAAGATCATCGTGCTTATGTCCTGGTTCGCGTCTAGGAAGGCTTTCAGCTTTTGAGCCACAGTAGTTTTTCCTGCTTTTGGGCAACCACAAAGAATTATCAGGGCCATTATCAATGGAAAAATGAAAAAATAGTCATTCTGAAGATCATCGTTTCTTGTTCATGTTGATCGAGACTGTAATGCCAGGCTCTTCGGATATCTTCAAGCTTCTCACCCTCATCGCTGTTATTGTGATTATTCCGTATGGCGTGAAGATATTAGCGGAAGCAGAGTCTAAGCCAAAGGATACCAAGGACGATGAGAAGAACAAGAAGCAAATCAAGCAAGATCAGACTGTGAAGCCTGCAATTGCACCCAAGCCGGACATCAAGCCACAAGTCGAAGTGAAATTGAAGAAAAATGAGACAGTTACTGCTACTACTGTTGCAAAGACCGATGTTAAACCGGTTGCACCTCCTCCTGTGGCGGTGGCTAAAAAGCCATTATCCAAGATTGACTTTAGCGGCAAAGGCCTGAGTTCCGTAGAGAAGGTTTTAGCTGAATTGCTGAAATCTCATACGATTAAGGGACTGGAAGAGGTTCGACTGAACGGCAATACTTTGCATTCTATCCCAAAGGAAATACTTGATCAATTTCAAACCGTCAAAGTTTTGGACCTCTCTAGAAATGCTTTCTCGCAGATACCTCCGTTTCAGATTTCTGATAATACCACATATGCTCTTACGTCTTTGGATCTGAGTCACAATAAGCTGCAGACTTTACCTGATGAAATAGGGCTGCTAGAGTCTATTGAACATCTTGATTTAAGTTCTAATCAATTGTATCAAATTCCTGCTTCTATTGGCGAATTACGGAAACTGAAGTATTTCAATGTTTCGCATAATCATTTACGTTGGTTCTCTTGTCTTGGGCTTGGAAAGAATGTCGATCTGTTTGTTAAAGATATGGGTTTCTTTGTTACTGATAATCCGTGGGATCAGCCATTCAAAGAACTATTCACACAGAGTTTGTACAGAACACAGTCTATTTCGAGTCCAGTGTCTCCTACCTCCCCTTCGAAGCCAGTGAAGCTATCGAAAAAGAGACCACTTAGCACTATGATATCTGCGCCCGCAGTTGATTATGATTTGACCTCAAGGCCAGCTTCATCACCTGCTGGTTTCTCTGTGCCAACAAAACAAGGATTGATTTATGTATTGAATTATTTGAGAGATTTGTATGATCTGACAACTTTTGAGGAAATGCCGTTGAGTCACACTCAAGAAGCACTTCCAATATCTCATCCCTCTAACACTGCTCAAGTTCCAAATATGACTTACAGTACTATCAGGAAATCAAAGATGCAAAGCAAAAGAGAGAAGATCATGAATGAAATTGTACAAACTGAAACTGCTTATGTCGAGTTCTTGCAAACAGTTCATGATTTGTACATGGAGCCTTTGAAGCAATTACTAAGCCAAGATGATTTTCGCGGAGTTTTTTCTAATTTGGATGCTATCCTTTCAATGCATAGAGATGTTTTCTTGCCTGCTTTCAAGGAATCATCCTCTAATCAAGCCATGAGTATTGGAACTGTTATTGTAAAACACTCGCCTTACTTGAAACTGTATACTCAGTACGTCAACAATTATGATTCTGCGATACAAGTTATTACAAAGCTGACGTCTCAAAAGCCTTTCAAGAAATTCTGCAAGGAAGTTCAAAAGGATCCGAGACACACTCAACCTTCGTTGCAATTCTACTTGATTATGCCTGTTCAGCGTATTCCTAGATATAGAATGCTACTAGAAGATTTAGTTGGGAATACTCTTCCTCCTGCTCCAGAGTTTCAAGTTTTGAATGAGGCAGTAGACAGTATTCAGAAAAGAGCTATTGAAATCAATGAAAGTAAAAGAGACCAGGAACGGCGCGATTTATTAGCTGCAACTCAGAAACGTATCAAGGGATCTAATATTGTTGCGCCTCACAGAAGTTTAGTTAAAGAAGGCCAATTAACTGTGAAGAAAGTTGTAACTGTTACAAACGAGAAGAATCAAATGAAATTGACAGTTGAAGAGCTGCAAAAGCAATTCTCTGTACTTCTATTCAATGATATGCTCCTAGTCTGCCATGAAGCCAACAAGGACAACCATCAGCTTGAAATTGATTATTGCTTGAGTTTGAATACAAAAATCGATCCTTGCACGTTGATATCTGACCAAAATGAGGCTTCCTCAGGAGATTCAGATAGAAGCTCTTCAAGTCTTAGCGTGGCTGATTCTAGTGGCAGTTTCAATACTTCCTCGGTATCTTCTGAAATCAGAGTTGTAGACAGACAATGCATCATGTACTTGACAGGATCAAGTTTAACTGAATGGTGCAAAAGTATCAATTCCATCAACAAATAGATCTTTATTACTGAAATTACTCCCGTAACTTTGCAAGTCTCTTCTCAAAGTCATCATCAGCTTCTACGGCGCTTTCTTTTTCCGTTGAAGCAACACCAACTGGAGCGTTACCAATAGTCATATTCAACTCTAAACCGTGCTCATCTGCAACTTGCCGCATCAATCTTTCAACATCATCTTGTGGTGTCATCATAGAAGTTGTGGATGATATAGAGTTCTGCATGACTTGAGATTGCACATCCAAATCTTCGAATTGCGTCTCGAACTTATCCATCACCATCGAAATCTTTTCCAAGTTCATACTTTGCATTGCGGATTCCATGCCTCTAACGACGTTTGACATTGAAGATGTCACTTTGCGCATCGTAACCGCAGTCTGAACTCTGGACGAGACTGCGTCTATTCGACTGGCCAAACGCAGCATATTGAGACTTTCATTCTTCTTCCTAATCGCATTCTCTGCGTAAATCTTTGCACCCTCTACGTTACCCTGCTGAATGGCCTACTTAGGATTGAAGATCAGTAAGTTCATTGCGAGATCCAAGATCACCTTCTTTAACTTCATCTTCTCCGATGTTTCTTCTTTTGTACATTTCTGTGCCTGCTTTTGTAACTGCTTTGCTGTGAACTAGAAAGGTTACGATTTGGGTTTTACGAAGGGGTTGTGATACTTTTAGATTGAACAACGCCTTTTCCATTCTGATTGTGTTAAGGAAAATTGTTTCAGCCTAGTAACGCTCAAAACCTCCCTAAAAAAATTCTATTCGCTTCTTAAAGTAAAGCTTGACTAAGCATTACCCCCCATTAATTGGCTGTCTCAAATCGGTCTTGTTCTGCTTCAAACGATCACTCAAATGATGGTTGACGTCTCTATGCGCTGCTTCATCAGCACGAACAGCCAAAACAACATCTCTTAACTTTGCATCATCAGCGAGTTTCCAGTACCATTTCGCAATAGGCGGGGCTTCTACATTCTCAATTCTGCCTTCATCAATTTCCTTCAAGAAAGCTGTATATGATTTGACAGCCTCTTCTTCCAAGTACCCAACAAATCTATGAGACATCTTGGGAAAGAACAAATACATGATGAAGTAGCAATTAAAGAATACGCCTTGAGTCAATAGAACTACTGCGCGATCAAAAGGCGTTGGTTTGATCAGTTTCATCCAAGTCAACAAGTGCATGCGCTCATTCTCTGCTTCTGCCAACAAGTGATGAATCCAACCACCATCATGCTGCATACTTCTCAAACTTGTCAAGTGACGCATCATACCAGCAACCATGCCCGGAACAGCAGCAACCGTTTCAAGCATCACAGCACGATGAACATACTTCTTCTTGAAGAACAGATCAGTCGGAATACGCAAAAGTTTTGTCAAGTTATACGCAATCTTGTCACTAATCGTTTCTGGGCGGCGGTGATATCCTTGTCCGATATCGAGATGCAACAAATCTTCAGTTGTTAGAGGCTTCTTCGCCATAGCAAACTCATGGCGAATCGGTTCCGGATGAACGACAGGAATAACAATATTTTGTTCGTTAAGGTTCGCTTTGTCGCCAACCTTCTTCGGTGATGTCAGATGTGCTCCGATGGCCTAGATGTCAAACTGGTACTTGATCTATCGCTTACCTGCGACTTATTCTCCGATGAAGTGGTTCCGGAAGGGAAAGTAGCATAAAGGCGCTGATTTAATACCAGCGGGAAAGCATTTCTGAAGCTCGAAAGCTTCAAGTTACTTGATCTTGATCTCAGGAGAGCTACGTGGATCATTACGTAAAAATCGCATGATAGCGCCAAGGAACCCAAAAAAATCAATTCTTCTTACTCTAGTTTTCACTGAAATGGACTGCAGTTGCTTTACAGCGTTGCCCTTTGAAACGAATATTTTTTCCCACGTGCGTCAATTCCCTCGCACGATTTCCCCACGGTTTTTTTACAACGGAGCACGACAGATTGCGCCATTCATACAAATTTATCATCAGCTCCAGCTTTAAAAGGCATAGCTTTACTCAACTGTCTTTATCATAAAACGCTCAAATCAAAAGAATATTCAAATGAACATCGATTTGGAATGGTGTGTCTGCGGCAAGCGGACCTTCAACGCTTTGTACTGCTCTCCTGATTGCTACTTCAAAGAAATTAATAGTGTCAAAGATCGAGGGGTGGGCTACTCAATTGCTTCAAGTTCTTCTTCTTCTGGTTCAAATCAAGGAAGGGAAAATAATCAAAGAATGTCGCAGAGGTCTGATTCTTTTGCAAGTTTTGGTTCTGCAAGAAG